>VYZP01070224.1:0-85174 GCA_013400635.1 Hypocryptadius cinnamomeus | reverse complement strand
CTGTTTTTTTTTTTTTTTTTTTTTTTAACCTCATGGGGTAATAATTTGGCTTTTTACTTTGTTTTCATTCTTTAATTAGAGCTGGTTTTTTTATCATGGCTGAGTGTGGGTTACAAACATAGCCTTGGGGAGTGAGATGATGAAACGAAAACTAAAATACCCCATTACTGCCCAGGTAGGGAAAAATATGTCCATGTTAAGCTTTCTAGGAGTTCAGCATTCAGTTCATAGGAATTTTTAAATATGGGAGAAACTGATGGCAGTACTTACATATTTACAAGGGATTGGAGGTAGGGGAATTGGACCTTGAGAGGAGTCCAAGGTCTGATTTCTGTGTGCAGATTTTAAAGAGAAGCTGGCTGTGTGGTGATGTCAAGTCAAGACTTCACAGGTAACAGTGGCTATCTCCAGAGGTAAACTTCCAGGCAAAGAGATTTTTTTCTCTCTCAAATTGTTGATTATTCTTACAGACCTAATTAATCCTTTAGACTAATACGTATATATCAAAGCACCCAATGTTTTGGTTTGATGTCCTCCAGCAAACAAGTGCCTGAGGTTTAATGAAGTGTTTTGGCTGCAGCCGAATAAAATTCGAAGGCTTTATCTTGCAACTGTGGATAGTCTCAAAAGTTAGATAAAAAATCCTTTGCTTAGAGCCTTATGGTGGAGTGCCTACTCCTGCCCATACAGTGTGGGATCCAGCAACCACACCATCACTTTTCCCCTTGTGTAGTAGCATTTTGTCAACTCCAGACTGTCAGTTCAGCATTGTGGCAACAGGTAATGAACTAAAGTCTGGACTAGGTGAGGTTGAGCAGTTAAAAGTTCAAAAGGTGTTTCTGCTCTTGCAAATGGTGTTTAAAGCAGCATCTGGGGTTTGCTGTTTGGTCAAGCAGACCTTCAAGGTAAATCTGTTTAGTGTACCTTTTGATTGCCAGTGCTGAAATCTCAGCATGGAATGAGGTTTGTTTGTAAACAGCAGTAACAAAAGGTTCTGCTGACAGACTGGATCCCTTGGCATGGGTTGGCTGCTCTTTGCTATGATAAGCAGAGGTAGCCTCCTGCAACTGCACATCTGAGGGCACCAGCCAACGCACCAGCTTCTGCCTTTAGTAGGGGATAATTCGTTCATCTGCCAGGAGGAATGGAAAAGAGCATGTCTCCTTTCCTTTCTTTGCCAAGCTATGGCCATGATAAAAAAAAATAGTTCTAATGTACAAATATTCTTCCTGCAGAGCAGTCACCTGATCTGCTGTGCACCTGGGGCAGCTGCTTGCCTACTTACAGATACACCAGCTGCAGGTGGCTGTCTCTCTTCTGCTCTTCTTTGGAGCATTTGCTGGATGAGGGACGCTGGAGCTAAAGACTCAAAGTGAAAATTCACCTGTGGCAGTGAAAGTATGTCTTAATTCTCAGAAGACTGAATAGTTATCTGAGATTGTGTGCATGCTCTGTATTTTGTCTCACTGTTGTCAGCAGAGTTTTCATGAAAGAGAGCAGAAGGAGGAAGGAAATTATAATGCCCAGATTTTTAGAGAGTGATGGTACAAAGGGTAGGATTGTGGAAAGAGAGCAGCTCTTTCAGATAGAAAGCATGATAAATTGCTTCAGCATAATGATGCTCATCAGAAGCAAGTGAGTAGCAGAAAAAGAATGTAATTTCAATTATGCCATAAATTCACTTTTGGCCAGCACAAGCAGCTATCAGAGGGCAGACAGAATTTCCTTTCTAACCTTAACGAAATGCAAGCACTCTGATTTTAATTTGCTATTGGGGTTTCTTCTTTGGTGCAGCAGAGGTTGGAAAACACTGTCCCTCTTTTTTTATTTTGCATGAAGCCTATTAGCTTGGAAGCATTCCTCTGTTTGTATTATTAATTCCCTGTTTTTTTAGCATGTGAATTTCCTGTGATGATGTCATTATGTTTACAGCATTTCTTGCAGTGTTGTAAACAGTGACTGATGCCTTGTTTTCATGTTTGGGTGTGGCAGGGAGTAGCCACATGCAAACTGCTGGTGAGCCACATCCAGGGAGCCCTATCTAATGTCAGCCTGAGACTCGTTTCAGGCAAGGCAGATTCGCTGCTAATATCATCGAGCTTGAGAACTGTTTCCACTGTGTTCCAGGGGGATTTAAACAGTAGTGAGAAAAGATAAATAAAGAAAAACTATGCTAAAAATTTATTTAAAGTATCACTGGTTACTATTACAGATACAAGAAAGAAAACAGTCCTTGAGAAAAAAATTCATGAATGTGCAGTGCTGTTGTATATACAAGGATTTTGAGTAATTTTAAACAAATTTTTAGCCAGTATAACTGCTTCAAGTACTAGTATCTCCTTCATAATCACAAAAAGGAAAATAAGGCATTTCAGAGTGTTTACTGACATTTAGTAATGTGTTTGGGGTCATCTAAATGTTTTAGTCAGAGACTGTCACCGTAATTTCAGGAAATTACATCATGGAGTTATTTTATCTGTGTGATTTACTCCAGGTCTACTGATGGGAGAAAGAAAGGCACAGGATTGTTTAAAACATATACTACCTTTTGTCTGTTTATACCTGATGTCTTGAGTAGGGATGGCCATTGGGCTCCAAGACCTAACTACAATGAATTCTTATTCTTTAACTGCCACTACAGTAGTATTTTCAGGAATATGTTTGAAAGCAGCTTTGTTTTGTTTTGGTTTAATTTTGTTTTTCTGATTAGAATTGAAATATATGTGTGTGCCTAAAGAGTTACTGTCTGTGTTGGGTATCCTTTCACTGGCTGCCCTCCAAATCACAGCTCTTAACAGCAATATTTAAACCCCCATCACTTCTCCTTGGTGTTTACTGTAGGAAAAGTGTTTTGGCTGCTGACTTTGCTTCCCCAGTCTAAGACAAAGTGACTTTTATACTGGCACAGAGAGTTGCCGGAGGCAGAAGCGATTACAGAATAACTTGTTGGGTAGACAGCGTAAACAAGTCACCAGTCTGTGAATCTCACTGCTACATGATTATCACTGAAGGCCAAGGATTTAGGAAGACTCAAAGGAGACTAGGCATGCATCTGTATAAAGTGAGCAACCAGACCTGTCATACAAGTGCGAATATTACCACCAGTTTTAGGAATGAAGGCAACACTTGATTTAGAATTTAAGTAAGCATTTAATTTGAGATTTACCTGGGGTCCCATTAGCTTGAAGAGATTTCCTGCAGAACCTTCTTCTTTCAGGCACTGTCAGTGATCATCCCCAGCTTGCTTCCCAAAGGGAACATGCAGGTGTCTCTCAGTCTGACATGCATAACCTTGCTAAAAGCACACGCGTTGAAGTTGAGAAGCTTCACAGACCCAAATCCCTTGCAGAAGGGATTATATCTGAATAGGCCCTAAATTGAAACTCCAGTTTCATATTCTTCCTTCCTCTGAGCTATTAGAAATCCTCATGCAAATGTCAAATGTCCATTTCTCTATGTGTTTTGGCTTTTCATTTTTTTATTCTCAATATAGCTTCCAGACATGGGTGGCTTTTCTTAGTTGATGCCTATCTTCTCCTCAGGAACTTTAATTAAAAATAGTCCATCGTAATAATGCAGTTGCTTGTGCAATTTTTCTCTGACAAAATAAATTACAGTAGGCTATATCATCTTTCTGCTTACTTATGGAATTTTTTTAAATGGAAATTGCCAGCACCTACTCAGTAATTCAACTGAAAGGCCTTTACTTTTAATATTTTCTCCAAAGGCAAGTAAAGGAAAGAAAATATTACAGATTTTCTAAGAAACCTGAGAGTCCAGTTTTTAGATGGTGCATGGTTTTAAGAAGTCTTTTTAGCAAGGTTTATGGTGCCATCATGGATGAGTAAACTTAATCCTGACTGTAATAAAATAGGGTTTAGTGGTGCTTTGTGCCTTCCCAGCAAAGTTGGAGCACCAGGATTTGTGTGGGTAGGTGTGTGAGAGGAGCGGCTGCATAACAGGTCTGTAGTCACTTGTGGGCTGCAGCATTGTTGGGGGATTTGGGCTCTGGGTTTGTGCAGGGGAAGAGCTGCCACTCCATGCCAGACTCAGGCAGCCTCCTTCTCCAGGGCATGAAGGGTGGGACACACTGGGGCAGAGCTCAGCACAGCCCATTGGGCAAACTTTTTGTGCTGGGATTGGAGAAGGTGAATCTAGCAAGGATCAAACTCCATGCAGGAATTCGTGTAGTCCTTTTCTTTGTTCACTGAAATATATTTAAAAATGTCTTCCAAGATTTCACATCTTTTGGACAGGAGTTATATAAAATCTATTGGTCCCCCTTCGACATTTATCAATATATTGTAGAAAAAACTGGAGCAGTAAGTATGACCAGGGCATAGGAGTTGTTCTCATGCAGGTGGGAATTGGAAGGAAGGAAGGAAGGAATTCTACAGACCAAGTGCTGAATTGGAAAGAAGGAATTTGACAGACCACGTGCTGTGTGTGCAGGTTGGTGCCACTGCTGAAGAGCTGAGATGAGGGCAAGAACTAATCTCACGCTACCTCATCACTGTTGGGAAAGTTCAACCCAGGAGATTTTTAAAACTTATTTTATAGCATTCAGGAGATGCAACTGACCTACTTTCCCACTCTCAGTTCCTGTACACATGATTCTGGTCCTGCTGGGAACCAGAGTCCCTCACCCAGGTTCACTGGGATGGTGCCTGCACACCTGGTGGGTCGGGAACAGGGAGTCACCCTATGGCCCAAAGCCACCCCTGAGCCCAAACTGTGTGACACCCCTGGGAAGCAGCTATGCACCCATCCCTGCAAAGGCAGCATCCATTGTGTCCTTCTTCTAATGCTGCCCTTCCTGAAGGATTGCTCCATTAACCTGGCAGCACCAGGCTTGGAGCAGCATTGCTGTTTGCACCCAAACCAGCCCCAAGCCCAGGCAGGAACCACTTCTCTTAGGACTAGATGGGGACTTGGGAACAATGGCAGTCTTGAAATTAGCCTTGTGGCCATCTTTGGGGGTAGGACTGATTTAGAAGCCCTTGCACATGTCATAGGATAGGTGATGCCATGAATGATCTGGAAGTTGAAATCTACCTGAGAAGAAAGTATGTCCCTCCCATCACACACATCTATTTGAGTCTAATCAGACAAAGTGGGTTTAATCACTGATTTGCAAAGATTCATCAGGTTAGTGGTGAGATGCAATTTTGTTGTTCCTCAGGAATTTGGTATGCTTTGTGTGTGTACTTGTGACTCACAATCATTGTGTTCTGCGGGAATTGAACTGGTAGATGCAAAAGGTGATATGGGGAGTTCTTTAACAAAATGTTGAGAAAGGCAGAAAAATTGAAGGCTTGAACTTCCTTGGAGGCTATTTCTTTGAGCCAATATTCAAGGATATGGAATAGCAGGAAATTACTGATATCAATCACAAGGCTCCACTGCACAGATACTGGCTGCATGCACAGAAGTTACGTGTGGTCTTCTCTGGGTGAATACTGAGGTGTGTATTAGAGGCACACAGAAACTCCAGGAAGAACTGTCTGGAGCTGCTAACAAGCTTGGCTTTCTGGCATGTCTGTCTTGTAGACCTTTGCAAACACACAGAGCATTCATCTGAGGATGCAGAGATGCGTATTCCAGCAAGTCTGTTATAGTCTGCTGTGGATACTGAACAAGAAATTCTTGAACAACTGGAGGTGGGAGGTCTTCAGCATTTTCCATCGTAAATGTTAATGTATGTAGCAGACAGAAGGAGTATTATATAAAAACTGAAGACTTTCACATTTTTCTGGTTCTGACCTATGGCAAGGAGGCTGGCATTTGCATTATTTCCATGGTATTTTTGTCATAAGGGAGAGTTAAAAGCAAAGACTCAGAAGATTTAAACTTGAAGCAATTTTTTTTCTCTGAAAAATCTGATTTAAAGCTAACAGCTGTTCAAAAGTAGAAAGGGGTGAAATCAAGAAGTGTCAAACTAGAAACATTTTTTTAATATAATTAAAACTTCTAGTTAGAGGCAGGTATGTCCAAACTTTTCTGAAACCTGTTTTCAATAAGAGACGCCATTATAAAATGCTAAGTTTCATTACCTTGATTGTGAGGGTGTTATTATAATTTTATGAGGCCCAAAAATATCCCAAATACTTCACAGAAAAGGCAGAAGACAAGTACTCTGTCATCAAGAATGTACAGTTTAAAAGTGAGGCTTACATTAACTGTTTTAAAAGATAATGAGTAATTTTCTGAATCATTGGCTGTAGTATATCTGAAATTTTAGCACTCATAAACCCTCTAGTGTTTTCCTGAGATGTACAATGGAGCATAAATATAATGTATAAGACTTATGCCAGGAAGACAAACTTGTTTATGGGCATGCACTGAAAGGGATTGTAATAAGGTCTTACTGAAAAGCTCCTGCATAGACATAGACTGTGGGCAGGTCTCCTACATATGCATGAGTCAGGAGAAGATATTGCTACCTGTGAAAAGACAAGCAACGTTTGCAGTCTCTTCACTTCCAGTTTTCTCCTGTAACGTGGCTGCAGCATTGTTCTCCTTAAGAGTCTCTTAATTTAGGGATGATAATGTGCCTCTGCAAACCAAGAACTTTCATGCTGACCTCCTGCACAGTGGTAATGAGATATAAAAAGAAAAAACCTTGGTTCTTGTCTTCTATTCAGTTGTTTTTTGCATTCTGGTAGAGGTTGTTCCAGACATTTTCCATTTGCACTTGGTGCTCTGCAGTGAAAGCAAGATAATTTCAAGCCAGAACGGGTTAAGTTCCTGTGATTTTCATGTTCCAATTATACTGGTGAATTATATGAAGAGGAATAAGATTAGTCCTTTGAAGCTGTGTATTTTCTTAACCATTGGAACAATTCTTGATTCACTGACATTCATGGCTTGAAGTAACCTTAGATTTTGTTGGGTTCCTGTCCAGAATGTCAGAAGCTTCAGAATGGGATTTCCAGTTTTGGAAACAGGCATGTGATTCCCATTCATGCTTTTTCTCTGAACAAATTCTTATTCCTGGAAACTTACATGAGGTCTTTTGCTCAATGTGAGCATGGAATAGGTGAGCCTGACTACAGCCCATTAATGTCAAAAAGAGATGCTGAAGTGAAATTGAACACAGCTAATAAAGACTGTAATCAATAAGTAAAAGCATCTGTGCTGTTTTACTCAGCCTTATGAATAAAATATGCAGGTGTATTGTATATAGGACATAGAGCCATTATGTACTTTAT
Organism: Hypocryptadius cinnamomeus; assembly: GCA_013400635.1. Taxonomy (NCBI): domain Eukaryota; kingdom Metazoa; phylum Chordata; class Aves; order Passeriformes; family Zosteropidae; genus Hypocryptadius; species Hypocryptadius cinnamomeus. Next base: position 77,963 of record VYZP01070224.1, on the reverse strand, counting down.
GACTTTGTGGGCACATGCATGAAGATATATAAACAATGCCAGCTAGAAAGAGAAAATAAGTGTAAGGACTGTCTCATTGCACCATCTCTCTCCCTAATTTTATTTCTCTGCCCACTTTAACCAGATCTGCAAAATACAGCATTTCCTACAGTGACAAACTGCCAACTGGATAAGTTTTACACCATTACCAAATTTGCTTCCTCCTACATTCCATAGTTAGCCCTATGTCCCTTTAGGCAGTAATCCTCATATTCTGCATGGAAGTCCAAGAAGAAAGTTTCTTCTCCCCAGCTCTTCATGGGTTTCACTCTAGGGAGAGCAGTTTAATAACATCCTTTGTCATGCTCTGATTTCACTGATTTGGTCACTTGGGTTCCTCCACCCTTTGTCATTCCTCTGATCCTCTCCAGGTCTCTATGCTTATTGTGGTAAAGCCTTTTGTCAGACAACCTTGTACCCTTATTTTTTGTCCTTTAATTTTTTCATTTTTTGAGCAGTAGCTTTTTTATTACAACAGCATTTATATTCCCAGGTCAGTCACTCTCAGATCAGACAAAATGAGCAATCTGGCAGTGGATGCCAGTAGACTCTCTTAAGTCTTCCTCCCCATGTCATGTCATCAATTATACTTGGGTTCATCACTTAATGCAAATAAAAAGAAACCAAATTATTGTGTTTTTAATGTTCCTAGAAGGAAAAACTCAGAATAGAGGCATTGAGACATACTCTGAGTTACTGTAGAGGTTTTAGGTCTTTAGCATCTTTTACTAGATGGTAAAACCAGAAATATGTGTCCTGTTGTTTGATGAACACATGGCCCTGGAGCAGTCACTTTTCTTAGAAGAGCAGGAAAATCTGCTTTACCAGTTCACTCTTGAAATTCTTCCTCTTGAAGAAAGTGTAGTACCATGCTCTGGTTATTCCAGCATCTCTACTGTATAAGCAGCATATTTGTAGCTTCCAGTATTGCAGCTGTTCACGCCTTCAGCTGCATTTTCAGGACATGAAAAGACAATAAGGAGGAAAAAATGTCTGTGTAGGAGGTACAATTTTCCAGATCTGTTCAGATTTAATATTGTCTTGGAGTAATGAGGAGCAGATGAATGCTAACAACATGGTTTTTGAAGTCCCCTTTTAGTGAAGCAGCTTTGCTTGGAGCTGTTTGTCCACGGTGCCTTCAGAGACCAGTGGACATACTCAAGGTACTTCAGATAAACCACCAGATAAGCAGGAATCACTCAATCTTTACCACCAGAAGAGAAGTTTGTTCCAGTTTGATTGCCCTTAAGAGTTCCTTTTTTGTATGTCTTCTGTTGATTGATTTAAGAAAGATTTTGCTTACTGTAACCTTTATGCAGTGCTTTAGCACATTGTACAAGCCAGACATGACCAGCTTCTTCCTCTTAGGATGGCACTCATTAAAGAGAAATTATTAAAAGAGATATAGCTCTTGCACCACCCTGATTTTTACATTCTGCTGTTATTTAGTTATTCTGTTATTCTGCTGCTGATCTCTGGTGGCTGGTGTGCACCCCAAAGATGTTAGGTGAGTACTAGCTCAGGGCTCATTATCCCTCTTTTTGTTGTATGTCAGAGGCATCTCAAAGGTTGATGGGAATGGCATCAGGCTGAAGAAAGAGGGATCACATATAAAAATGAGTTGTGTGTTCTTGCAAGACCTTCATGGCAGAAGGATGTATCAGTCCTTTCTCAATAAATCTCTCCTTTCACTTCCTAAGTCTGGCAAACTTCAGTCTAAATATCAGAAAGTGCTGCTGCTGACAAAGCTCCTTAGCAAAGTGTTCATTTGGGATAAATGCTTGCCTCATCAAAAGTCAAAATATGAGTCCAAATGCAGAGCTCTTCACCTGGCATAAAACCATGCACAAAGAAAGACAGGGTCAGCTGAGATTAAAATTAATATCAAAAAGTGGTTGGAGAGATACTATCAAGTTCTACCTGCCCATCCAAAGAAACTGCCTTCCCTGTGACTCCACTTTTGAGGTCTCAATTAGCCCATGCTTGCTGACTTGAGACAAGAGATAAAAGGGATGTCAGATGTCATTTTAAAATTTGGTATACTCAGGGTGTTTTACATTCTAGAATATTCTTGTTTACTAGGAGTGCCTTGGCAATGCCTAGCTGCTCAGATTTAGGGTTGTAATGGCACTGCTTGAAAACAGGCCCAAGGGCCCCAAAAAACCACTGTGAAGGAAAGTCCTGAAAGGGCCACAAAATTTCATAATTGAGGTCTGAAACTAATCTATAGCTGGTTAGAATAAGGAGGAGACTTCCTGGCTTGGAATACTATCCCTATTAATTTACCACCAGGTTTTTTGCCTATTTCTGTGAAAGAGCTGGTGGTGTCTGCAGCAGAGATGTGATAGCGGGAGATGGATGGACAACTTGATTAGTCTCTGTATCCTCTTCTTACATTTCTGCTAAAATGGTGTTCACATTTTGAGGCATTCAAGGACAGCCTGCAGTCCCAAAATGGACACATTCCTTTGAGAGACATAAATTGAGTAAGGCAGACCAGGGAGAGTCCATCTTAGCTTATGTATTTATGTCAAGCTTTTGCCAGCAGTCTTTTTTTTTTTTTTGTATTCATCATCTTTTTCCATTTGTGATGGAAGAATGATCCCATACAAAAAATTCAGTGTTGGTCACTCATTTCACAGCTGGCCATGGTTTTCTTTCTGAATAATGAGTATAATTATCACCAGTGAGGCTTGTTTGTAGTGGGACTTGCACCTTTTCTCTCAGAGGCATCGTACATTTTTATTTTTCTGTTTGCTAAGATAGCTACAGTTATCATTATTGCTTTTTAAAATAATTCTGGCAAGTACTAGCATTAAAATTAGATTACATTACTTTAAAATAATAAGGTCATCAGCGGAAAAACTGTTTGGGGAAAAGAAAATGTCAGAATAAATAGCCAATTTTCACAAAGAAGACAGACAGATGGTTCACTCATTAGCAATAGGTTCCTGAAATGCCCTCTCCTGCTTCTCCTTTTTTCTGTAGCTGAGCACCCTACTGTTTCGAAGATCAGTGTCTGAGGAGCCAATTGCTTGCCCTTAGACACTTTAAATTGAATCCTGTGATTGCACAGTATTCAGGAGAGCATGGAGTGAGCTGGTGACCTTCTGTTAGATGGATGGGGATTAATCAATCATCTCTCGGGCAGAAAACCCCTGGGAATCCAGTGAGAGCTTTGAGGGCCCAGGCCAGCATGGGACTAATATCAGACTTTGGTCTGCAGATAAGACGGAAGAGTGTTTTGCTGTTCTTGTGATGTGGAGATTACAGACAGACAGGACTGTGCATTTCCCTACCAAATGGTGTGATTGACTAACACACTCTCTCGCTTTTCCAGAAGTGGCTTGGAAGAACTGGTAGGACATGGAAGAGTGAATTTAGTTATGGACTAGATCAGCAGCAGCTGGGATAGGCTTTAGCCTCATTAATTGTTAGAATCATAGAATATCTTGAGTTGTAATGGATCCATAAGGATCACCAGTTCCTCACAGGACCACCTAAATCTAAATTTTATTGCTAAAAGTATCATCCAGATGCTTCTTGATCTCTGACAGGATTGGTGTCATGACCACTTCCCTGGGGAGATTGTCCCAGGGGTCAACAACTATCTCCATGAAGAACCTTTTCCTAATGTCCAATCTGAACTTCTCCTGATGCAGCTTGATTCCACGGTTGGTGGTACTATTACTTCCAAGTATAAATGTGGCTTAAATGTTTATTTTCTCTTAGTGCCAAGTAGTACTGACCGTTGTCATGCCATTCTTTCCACTTACACAAACCCCTGGTTGTTCTTGCTTTTGTCGCTAGCTTTGCCTTACAACTGATCTCTTCTTGGGGTTTTCCTTAGTGGGGGTTTCCAGACTGCAGACCTTTTATTTCCTGGGCTACACCTTTGCCATGCATGAAGAACTGGTTTTTTTTTTGTGGGAGTCCTAACCTTTGCAGCCCATCCAACCCTGGGAGTTGGGCCCTACAAGCTGTTGGGAAGCCACAGGGAATAACTAAAAGAAGTGACTTGAAAAAAAATTCTCCACCCAAAGCAGCCTTTATGGTCTCACGTTGAAAAGTGGAGGTCACCAAGGATGCACAGAGTTTCCAGTGAGAACATGCTCCTTTTCCACTGTGGCATGCCTGTTTTTCTGCTTGAGTCTTCATACAAGTGCCTGCCTCTTTTAATGCCCTCAACATACTGCTTTTTTTGAAGGTCCTTGTCTTATTTCGGAGCTTAAAACAGGGAGAGCTGAGCAGTTCTCACCTCAGAGCCACAACTGAGAAGTAGCCCCTCAGAGCTGTAAAAAAGTTGTGTTTTGTGACAAACTTCTTATCTACACTGCCACTTTTTTTTACTTTTCTCTTTGATTTAATGGTTCACATCCAAGAAGACAGCAGTAATGAATTATATAGAGGAGCAGAACTGCACACACTGACCAGAAAGGTGTAAACCTGGCACATTCCCAGTTTAACACAATGAGCTCCATCCCTGTGGCAGCAGCTGTGCATATCATGCCTGGCTTGTGCCAGGTTGCACCTTAACACTGATGCTGATTTGGCTCATTCCCAGGATACCCATCACACTACTACAACATGAAATGACATACGTGTTTGCAGTGTGGTGGAACATCAAATGGAATCAAAGAATAAGTTGTGACTGTTATCTGTGTAACTGTGGAACTGTCTAAGGTATATTTATTTTCAATACTGGCGTGTTTTTTAATTCATGACAAATTATATGCAGGTTTTATCCCAGGATAATAAGAGAGAATTTTTCTAAATGCAGCATAAGATAATTACACAACAGTTTATCTTTTAATTCCTATTGCCTGGCAAGTTATCAAGTGACCTTAACTCTAGCTGTTATTCTAAATATTATATGCAGACCTTTTCAAATCACAGATTTAAAGATTAATCCTTGCAAAGATTTAATCCTCACAAAAATTCTGTGAGGTACATATATGACCAAACTGTACTCTAGAAGTTAGGCCATACAGAAATTGGTGTTAAACAAAAGCTCAACATTCTTGTTTACCCCATCCGTGTTTGCATCTGCTGCTTTGGGGTGCTGTAAAGAAATCTAAATTGTGACCTCTCTTGCAGAATAAACTGTTTGTTCTTCTCCAAAGTGGGTGTAGTCCCAGGACATTTTTCTTCCTTTTTCTATGTTTCTTCCTGACCTTTGTAGTTGAACTTAGGGATTCTGCTGACTGTGCAGCCTCTTCAAGGCTCTTCAAGAAAGTCTATGTATTTTAGGGGTTGTTTGCATCATAAATATCCCATTGTGGGAAAAGAGAGAAAAGTCAATATCACTTTTCTTCATTTAGCAGCTTTTTATAACTGTGCACAAAGACTCAGACACATTTGCACAAACATCCAAGCGTAATGAGGTTTAAAGCTCATGATCTGAAGAAATTTGCATCAGCAATGTGGGCTCTAGAGCCACTTTGTTGCTAGTTACCCTTTTTTGTTTGTCAATATTCAGCTGATGTGTCATGTGGGAGAGGACAAAGAGGCTTCAATGGGGTCTGAAATTTTAGTTAATCTCTCTGAGGTGAAACACTGACAGATAGGAAATCAACAGAAAGAGCATAAGGAAATAAAACAACAAAAAATTGCCAGAAAAGCTGAAAATACCACCCTGTCTCTTGTGTGGGAGTAGCCATCTGACTGTATACTACCGAACCAGTATCCTAAGAAACACCTCAAAACTGCATTTTTTTGGTGTTATTTTGTTTTTATATGAAAAAGACTGAAATAACCAAGTAACAATATAAGAGCTAGCGATGCTCTTAAAAACTGTAACCCCTTAGGTGACATTATTGCGCTGTTGTACCCAGAATATTGATTCAGAAAAGGACTGGTCGGGTTTTAGGTTTTGCTTTCATGATCAGTGTTAGAGAAAAAAAGGCTTTTGAGTCAAAAGATTTGAACAGAAACATTCAGATTATAAAAGCCTATATGCATTCACATTCTTTGTTAAAACCCAGCCAAAAGGAAAATACTGCTTTTGGAGCTTATTCCCACATCAGGCCCCATGTAGTTTCTTGCTGTGAAATATATCCAGAAGTGCTGTTCTGTGCTGGGAATGTGTTAATGCAACAGCAGCGTTGGGGACATTGCTGTCTGCATGCAGCGTGCAGGGACACCTGGCATTGCTTCTTATCTCCAATCTTCTGGTATTAAAGCCTTGTTATTCTTAAGGAAATCAGAGCCCCCTGGCATCTATGGAGAAAACTGTTTCCAAAAAAAAAAATTAGGAAGAAGAGCAGTTGCTTCAGAGGAAATCTTGTCAAAGCTGCTTTTTAAAATATTTAGTGAAACTACAATCAATTGGTGGCCTGGAGTATTTTCTGCAGACTACTTGCAGACAGTAATTGTGATGTTTTAATAGTCTTCCACTCCCTCAGCTCTTACCCAGGGCTCAGCTCCTTAGCATTGGCTGGCCTCACTCACAGGTTTATCGAATATTTCAGCCTGGGGTCATAATGAATATGTCCAGAGCTGCTTGTGAGAACTGAACAGTCCTAGCGTGAGCTTGTGGGGAGGCTCGCTGGTTACATTCACACTTACTGTGAAAAACCACACAGAAGTTAGAGGGCAGGGGAAAGAAAAAAGAGCCTAAAGAGAAGAAAGGCAGGACCAGAGGAGAGCATGTCATTCAGAGGAGCTGTGTGAAATCTGACAAGTCTGCATAAATATTGGGCCTGCCCATAATAGGGCTGTGATTCTGCAGTTCCTAAAGAGGTGAGGTCAGTGGGATGCCTTGCATGACGAATAATGAACCGCTCACATCAATACGTGCAGCACAGCTTTGGAGCACGAATAGCTGTAGTGAATGCTATAGATTCACTTTGCTCTGCAGAAATTGAAATGGGTATTGAATTTTGGTTGTGCGTAGATCAGGTTTTTTAGTTTTATTTTGATATTATTTTTTTCTCATTTGTGGGTAGAATCTTTTTTATGTCTCAGTGTTGCTGAATGGTGTTCAAGAAGTTTTGCTTTTAAGGAGAATCCCTGCTAAATCATTTGGAAGGAATGTAGAGAGCCCAGTGGCAGAAAATGAGGTTAAAAACCTGAAGTATTTACTTTAAGCACCAGTCAGAATCAATCATTTGCTATTTCTAAAGTATAAGTAGTTTTATTATTTATTATCTGAAAAGTGGGGAAGAGATTTCAGATAAGTATATGCCTTCTAATAAAAGTGATAATTTGTTCCTCTTAGAATTTAAGGCTGCAACAAGCTTTCATTCTATTTCTTTCATTTCTATTATATTTTCTTACAGGCCTAGACTATTTGGATAAAACCTGCCATTTTTATGTTGACAGTTAGGGAAATTAATAGGCAAAATCTGAAGAGGATTCATCCAAATGAGTTTCAGTTCCAAGTCATTAACAATAATTATGCCAATTAGAGTTTTATTTTGCTTAATTCTAGATCTACATTTACTTCAAGTTTCTTTGTCTCCTTGTGGGGCACAAATTGCTTTCTCCAGTTTTCCTATGTAAATGAAAACATGTTATAAATTTATACTCTAGTTATACGCAAAATAAGGAGAAAATAACAAAGCCAGATTAGGAAATTGGGTGTCATTCAGGGCATTTGGCGTGGCCAGGAAGAGCTTTTCCTGCGTTGACAGGTGAGCCAAGTAGCATGGGGACATACTTGTGTATGGGAGAGGAAAAGTGCTGTGTGCCTGTCTGAGATCCATTTGGTTTTTTTATATAACTTCGTGTCCCTTTAGTGAATTTGAAGACACACAAGTGTTGAAGAGTCAATGTTTTTTCATGGTGTTTTTGTGTATTATGCAGCAAACTTTTCCCTCATTTGTTTCCTACCTTGTTTTATTTTTTTTTTTTTCTGGTTTTGGGCTCTTTTTTGAAGAGCTGCTGTGGATCTCTGAGGGCTTTCACTCCTCACTCGCTGATCCCAATAAGCAGACTCCAATGTCCCCCTCAGGACAAGAGTACTCTACTCCCTGCTCTTCATTTAGAGGCAAAACACTGCCAAAGATGGGGGAGAATCAGTGTCTGGAGAGGGACACCTGGGCTTTGCCTCACTTTAGAGATTTACAGGGAGAAAAAGTGTGTTCTTCTCCATTTCTCTTTATCTCAGAGCTCCCTTCAGGAGTCTGGCAGGGTAGGGCAGCCAGGGAAGGCTGAGAAGTAAGTGGTGGAAGTGATGCCTTGCTTGAGACCAGCTGCTAATTGCCTGTGGCTTTATTTTGTCGGTCTCTCCCAATATTTTAGGTGTCAAGTCTGGTAGGATCTTAGAAAAGATCTTACAAAAGGATCCAGGGACTTCAGGTTTCTCAAACAAGTAAAAAATCACCACACTGAGACTTCTAAGAACAGAGTAGAAAATAATATTTTATCAAAATCCTCTATAAAACCTATAATCATGTAAAATTTCCCCTGTTAATGAGCAGGCACATGGGAAGATCAGTCCCACAAGCAGTTTTATTCCCCTTACTTCTTGGTCAGTAGGCAGAGCATGTACCCAGGTAGCAACCTTAACATGCCTGCTTAAGCACCACTAAGAATTCAAATTATGTGATTGTTTTGCTGTGGAAATCCTTAAGATAGGATTTTTTTCCCCTCACTTTAAGTATTGACACGGCAGTACCCTTTCAGATAGGTTGGGCCCTCAGCTAAGAAAAAGCTTACCTGTGAGGAGATGCTTTTTCCAGGTGGCCAAAGAGGCGGGAAGAAAGAGCCAGCAATGAATTGAGTGGTAGAGAGAAAGAGTTTTCGTGTTTTAATTAGAAAAATGAAAAATGCAACAATTTCCTCATGGTAATAGTTTCTGTCACTTCAGAAATAATGATCTAAAAAAAATCATTGGTCTCTGCCAGTCCTTCTTCAGGGCTGTCATTATTCACACTAATGCATACATATTATTCATAGTCATTATCCTCCTGCAGCCAGGCTGGTATAAAGCCTATTCTGCTATTAGCTGCCATGTTTCAGTTCAAAAGCTCTTCCACTGATCTAGACCAGGCATTTCCATTTTGTTATTCTTGGGAGAGTAAAAAGCTTTTTGTGAATTCTTGCATTGACCAGTGGTAGAGAAAGAATATTTAGCTCATGGTTTGAAGTTTTCCTTCTTTTTTTCCCTCTTTGCTTTGCTTTGCTAGTCAGAGAAAAAAGCTGAAGATTTATCAAGCCCCTTCCAAATCTGCGCTTGCTTTTTCTTCAGGCTTTGTAGAATAATCCTAGATTTGTATCCTCGCCTGTCAGACTTTGGTAGGGCTTCAGGATGTGACCTGACCGCCTCCTTTCATCAGGCATCCCTGCTGCCTTACTTTTAATCACAGCAGAACAACAGTAATCGTGGATTAGTTGTTCCTAATTAGCTACCTCTCTGCAGCAGCTCCTGAATGATGCCCGGTCTCCTACAAACTCCTGTTTCAGTGGGGACAATGAGCCTTATGCTGCTTGAGGCCTTAGTCCAAGCCTTACTAAGTTAATGAAAATGTGAGACCTTTTTTTTTTTTAAAAAAAAAGGCATTAAAGAAGTAGAGATGGGTATGATTTTGGCACAGAATTAAATTCCACTCTGGTATCAGGCGTTTACCCATTTGTATATGGCAAAATCCTGTACTTCATATGGTGATTTATAGTAAGAAAATCAAAGTGCTACTTTATGTTTTGGTTAAGAAGTATAATAAAAGGGTACTTCCCCTGATTATCTTCCAAGCCTGCAGTCCCCAGCAGGAGCTGCTTTGCTCTACCTGAATGCTTTGCAGAGCTTTCCACATTTGAAGCAGTTCTTAGGAGTAGGCAAATCAAATACAAAGCACATCAGGATGTTCCTGCTCTGATGTACTTCAGCATGAGAAGTGCACAGAGATTAGAAGGTCTTTGGAGTTACAGTCTAAAAATGAGTTTTCAGAAGCTGGTTTGCAAATCATCTTCAGAAACCTCCTTTACTAGGCAGCATCAACAGCAAGGTCTGCAGAGGGGTCCATAAGCTCTTCCCACGTGTTGTGGTGTGTGGTTACAACCAAGGACACCCTGACTGCCATCATTTTTCAGGGACTGTTGTGAAGTCAACAGTGCTGCTCACCTCTTTCATATTTGATTCTATACTTGGGGTTGGACCCATTAGCTCTCAGTCTTCATTTGTTATCATAAAAATTTCATAATAAAAGTACCATGCGCAGTGTGACTAGGGTTACAGATTCATTCCCTCAAAAGAAGAGGAATGGTACAAGTTTCCCAAGCTGCCTAACAGTGCAGACATGGTCCCTTCCTGCTCACTGCCTTGTCTGGGGACTGTGGTGACCATTGCTGTGATGACCTTGCACTGCTCTGGCGTATCCTACAGTTTCTGCAGGGTAGAAGGCTTCTTATCCAGAAGCAGCTCTCCTGAAACCAGCCTTGGCTGTGTGACCGCAGCTCACTCCACACCAGAGCATGCAAATGTGGTATGATTAATGTTTTCTTTGGTTGGTTGGTTGGTTGGTTGGGGTTTTTTTTAAGTGCATCCATGTTACTATTTCAGGCTTCTTGTGCTTTTTTTGAAATTAGCAAGGCAGAAAGGAAAACAGTGGGATAAGTTCTCAGATAAGTCTGGAAACTAATTATTTTCCTCATTTAAGGGACTATAAATGGGTCATCCTCTTTTTCCTTCTGTTCGGCACTGAAAAAGGAAACAGATAAAACATTTTCATTTGTAACAAATCTGTATCAAATCAAAGTACCGGACTTATGCCCCCAATAGGATGCATTTAGAGAGAGATGAATGCAACAAAGTTGAAGCTGTGAATTTCTCCTCTGGGCAAGTGCTGAGCACCATTGCCTCCTCAGAAACCAGCTCTTTGAAGCACTGAGGCAGTGCAATGCTCAGGGCAGTCAGCTCCCCCGTCCAGGCATGGAAAAGCTGTCTGTCCTTCCAAGCAGCTACAGAGCAAACCAAGAAGCATTATCCCAAGCCCTGCTTTCACCCATGTCTCAGAGGTCTGAGACCTTTGAGACCCTCTCCTGGGTCTCGCTTCCCCAAATAACACCCAGTAATGCACAATTTGTCTTTAATTTTGTGCTTTTGTCCACAGAGTCAGAGCATCCTTCTGTATCCAGAGGCAGAGACCCTGAATCCCAGCAAGGAGCTTGAGGCAGCTCATTTTAGGCTTCAAAGCAGCAGTAGCATGAGAGTGCAGTCCATGCGCACTTACAGAGTCACCCCAGCTCCCCATAGGCAATCAGAAGAGATTCCCAGGCAATCACAGTCCAGCCCCAGGAGCAGGCAAAATAGTTAGGGTAACTCAAATACCTGCACAGGCTGAGGTCTCCTCAGAATCATGCTTCACAACAGATTATTTCGCTGTTAGCATCTATGGAATATTTGTAATTTTTCTGTGCATTTTTAATTTTAGTGTTTGAAGCACTGTGTTCCCACTTGGGCTTGTCATACTCCTTTCTGAGAACATTTTTGTGAAGTTATATCAATCATGTAGAGTTTTTCATTTGATATTTACAGGGTTGCTGCTGACACATCTTTGTAGACTGGTTTCACTAAGGAACTGCAGATTTTGCAATTATATGCTCCCCTAACAATTTCTTTCCCTCCTGTCCATTTCCAGCACAGTTTGGCACATAGGTAGCCTAGCACTTTTCTCCCATGGGGAGCAATTCTCCCAGAATGTGCTGGGAGAGTGGGTGGACATTGTACTGACATGCTTGGAGGAGCTCTGTCCCCTTCTTGTCACTTGTGCCTGCCCTGGTTTCACTGTTTCTTAGTTACAAGTGCTACATTCTGGCTTGAATTTCATCCCTGTAATTGATGGCCTTGTTCATTGTAGCAGAACTATCTTTATTTGGGCTTGAACTGTGACTCCTATGGCTTGCTGAATACGAATGTCTTGGGGGTGACCCATTACCTGGCAGTAAATTGGTGTGTGCATTGAATGATCTATAGGAAAGTGCACCACAGTTAGCAGCTATCCAAAGTTCAAAAATGTCACCAGCTGTCCAAATGTGAATCTGCTGTCTTTTTGCTCTATTTTTATAAGCCCCTTTTTCAGAGTGCAACTTAAAATTGTGAAATAATAGATGGGCAACCGAGGATTACAAAGACTGTCTGAGATATGTTTGTTGGGGATCATTGAAGTTGGCCTTTAATCTCTCTGCTTCCTTAGAATTTCATTTAATGCTTCATAGAAACAGCAAGTTGCTCTAATCCAGGGGAGATTGAAGATGGTTGTACTCATAGTTGTCTGATCAAGGAAAATTTTCCTTTCCATCCCCAACATAAAGAACAATCCCACGGCTGCTGATCTATTAGTGTGGACAGCACAGGTGTTGTGCAGGTGTGAATATCTTTCTCTGTAAAAAGAATTTCAAAAATCTTCTTTTTTCTAGGTTATGTGAAATTTGCTCTTTAGGCCCATACCTTGAACACTATAGAGATTGCAGAGCTGTGTTCTCTCCCTTTCCCAGTTTTGTAAATGGTTGCAGTAACCTCCTGACCTAGTATGGGCGTGGAGCTTTACTCAGCTCCCCTCCTCTCCTTTAACAGCACTGTCCAAATCATGTCTCAGTCTGCTTTGTCCCATCAGTGTCAAACTCTCCAGTTTGTTCCTCCAGTCCTCAGGAAGTCTGTCCTGATAATGGGACTGCCAGCTACATAGTATTATTTTCTAAAAGGTCTTGGTGCAGAGAATTAGCAGACTCTACCTCTGCAACTGGACAGCAGGTGTGTATTCCCTGTATATATACTGCTTACTTACCCTTCTTCTGGAAAAAAACAAACAAAAAAACAACATTTATGCTTGTAATAGATCAGCTGTGCTACAGAGTGTGCAGTGACCAGCAACAGATGCTCTCATGCTGTCCTCCTTTGGGAATGCAAACTCCCAACCCCATCTCTGATCACTACCTGGCCAGCAGTCCCATTCAGCAAAGCGTTCTGGGGAAGCATTTTGTTCGTGGAGAACAGGAGGGAAGGACAATCAACCTCTGTTTTCAGGCAGTTTACATTTAGCACTGGGTGAGCAGGTGACGCCAAGCAGTGTGAGGTGGCTGGTGGATGGCAGGGCAGGTATGTCAGGGGTGGCTTTTTCTAGCAGTTGTCTATTTTGCTCAGGCTACTGCAGTAAAAGTCATCACAAGAGAGAAGAAGGCGGCTTTAAAATGGTTGTACAAATTGTTTCATCTTCTCAGTGAGTTTTACAATGCCTGTTTGGTCCAGAGAGGTAGAGAGGGGAGCCCAGACTTCCACTGCTGGCCAAGGGGCTTGCAGGGTGCCTGCCCTCACAGTGAGAGATGCTGTTTCCCTCTACGCATGCTGAAGTGTTGCCTGGGCTATGAGCACCAGGCGTGTGTATTTCAGTGGGGTTTCATGGCTGACGATGAGCACCATTCCTGTTGCCAAGTTGTTTCAGGACAGGTCTGTTTCTGTGTTTCTGTGTGTACATAGTGCCCAGCACATTTTTCACGGGCTGTCTGCTAGGGGATTACACTAACGAGGTAATTAGAGGGCTCAGGCAGTGTCAGCACAGCACATACCACTCGGATTAAGCCTGACTCTTCCACAAGTTCTTTCCCAAAGGGGTGCAGGTTGACATGGCTCCCTTTTGCAGGCTGGTGCTCGGTCACTGCAGCTCAGCTGATGTAGAAAAATTTGGGGTGCTGCTCCTGCCCCCTGTGCCAGTTGGGAGGAGGGGAAGGGTGGTTACCCTGGTAGCAATGGTTACCATGGGCATTACAGGCACAATGTGGTGGGAGCTGGAGCAGCAGAGGCCTGGCAGCAGCCCACTGCTGCGGTTGGCATGGATGCTGCTCCTGCCTGGCAGGATTGTGAGGGATGTGGTGGCAGTGGTTTCCTCCTCAGGCTCAGGTGGTGCCCAGGCAGAAGGTTAGAACACGTGCCTGTGGTGTGGGGTGAAGGAACAGGCACGGTGTGCAGACTTTGGTTTTAACAGTTGCACAAGTGGAAGGGTGACAAGGTTTATCCCCATTGAGAGGGATGTTTGCTCCTGGCACATCAGTGTCACTCGACTAGTGTAGCAGGAGGGGAAAAAGCAGCGCTGTCTGCAATCATCTGCCTGGCTTCTTTCCTGTTTTCTTCACCTGAAATAAGACCCCCCACTAAGAAAGAGAAGTCCGATCTCAGTGTGTTATAATTTTCTTTATGTATTGTGACAAAAGTAATAAAATTGTAATAAAATGTGTATAAAATTATATCTTAACAAAATGGGACAGACAGGGACTTCTAAAATATATTGTAAGAAATTTGACAAGTTACTAGGAAATGTTTGGGCAGAAGAACTGTATAAGACAGTGATACATGTTAGTGGTTAGGATCTCAGCTGTCTGTTGCAGGATTTATTTTATTATATTGATAACAATTATCACTGGGCTATATATTTTAACAATTACTTCTGTAATTATTTAGTAATTATTTTATTAATAAGAATTATTATATTGGTTTCTGCTCCTCATATCAGTCTGCACTGACCAAATATTAAGTGAAATGGCTCAGTGTTGTGAGCTGAACACAGAGCCAGCCCAGCTGTCTCCCATCCTCCCAAGAGCTGCCATCTAACCTTCCAGGGCTTCAGACAGCAGGTGCAGCCCTGCTGCTTCCCTCCCCAGCATGCTCCCAGACCTGTCACACCACATTATTTGTAAACACCAAGGCAGCTAATATCACAGCCTGCATGTGAAGGGCACCAGGAAGCCACATGAGACAGACAGTGCGGTGTGTTCATAGTGAGAGGCAAAAGAAAGAGGCTCCTATTCATAAGCTTAGCACAATAGAGTAATGCAGCGTTAGGGAAATTTAAGCTGGTGCTGAAAGCTAGTGTGCTTTGCTGCTCTTTTACTCAAGGGATGCCTTTTATCCTGAACTGTAATGCTTATGATATTTCAGACATAGCTTGCTTTGCTAGGTCATGTGAATGATGAATATCACAGTATTTAGAGGTTTCTAGTAAAGGAAATGTACACGGGAATGAATGGAGATACAGATCACTTGCGTCAAGCCCAGCTTTATCAGGGATTGGTAAGATATCTTTTTCAAGGGCCTACAGCAATTGAAAAGCAATTAGAATTTCATTGTATTTTCCAGTTCCATTAACCATCCTGTAGATATGTACAAGAGTTCACAATGAAAAAGCTGTACTTTCACTGCGCAGCTGTTGAAATACAGAAGAATGGGATGGCAGCAAAGCAAATCTTCAGTCAAATACTTGGGACTTAGAGACACTTCAGGCCTAAGAAAGAATGGAAAGTCACCCTGTCCTACCTTAAATAAGGGATATTGCTACAGAAATGGGAAATGCTTCCTTTTCCCAAGTGGGCAGGTAACAGTAAAGTACAGTGCAGTGTGATAACTGAAATCTGCCCCTTCAATAGAAACAGGTTCTGGTCATTGTCCAGGACATGTTTTCTTCTTCTTAGAAGAGTTTGTTAATCACCGATTTAAGAGTGTCACACCTCTGCACAAAGGGTTTTTTCCTTTATCTGCAAGACTGTACAAACGGGGAGAGCTCTAAAACAGTGAGATGAAGGAGAATCAAGCACATCTTCAGTGTCAGGGTCTGACAAGTCCAAAGCTACAAAAAGTTAAGTGGGAAACAGCCTGCAGTGGCCAGCAGAGCTTCATTTGTGTGGATGGAGTTTGCTGGAGAAGGAACATGGAGATCCCCATCCTTTTTCAGCTCATGACAGAATCTTCTTATGCAGTCCTGCACAGTGCCTGGAAAACGCTCACAGTGAAATGTTCCTGATTATTGGTGCAGTTAATTAACACTGGTTTACATCTTTTGGGGATAAATCCACCCTCTGACCATCTGTTAACAAGAAGATCTGGATTTCTTCTGATTCACATAGATGCCAAGCAGAATTACCTTCATTTAAACCACTGGTGTTTCTTGGAGAGTAAGTGCTATGAAAAAGTCAGTCCCTTGGCAAGATCTCTTGATGAGTCACATTCTGTGGGGCAGAGATTATGTCTCTCTGGATGGTTCGTTCATTCTTGAACATGAGAGGCCCCAACAGCTAGCAAGAATTTAGCTCTTGTTATGAAATGCCAATGTGCCGCTCTGAAGCAAGTGGTCTGCTTCACCTACTGCTGGATTTGGAGCAAGTGGATTCGGTCAATTGTGCATAATTTTTTAAAATACTGTCAGGTCCCTCACAGGCAGTATCTTCTAATGAATGCAAATGAAAATTGTGATTATCCATTTCAAAGCAATCAGTAGCAAGCCATCATTGGCACAGAACATTATTTATACAGCTCAGAAGTGCCAGTGATGCTGGTGTATAATTCCTCACACATCACAGTAATAGAAACTGCCTTCAGGACTGGACTTTCCAATCCAGCCTCTCTGTTTTTGAGTTGCAGACATTGTCACTCCAGTGACTGGCTACTGCATTTTACAGGTTCAGTTTGATGCACATATGATAGCAAGCCCACGCTTGCCTGCAGATGTCAGACTGCCACCCAAATTACTTGCTCCTCTCAGCAGCAGTGAATAAAGTGACAGGATGGCAGCTCTTAGGGACTCTTGGTTCTCTCATTTTCCAAATCCTTCTCTGCAAATGCCTGTTTGCAGCTCTATTCTCATCCTACTCAGCACCTGCTTTACTATGAAAATTTGGAGTCTATCATATGTTTACATGTACAATTGCGCTTAATTCGAATTTTATTCCCATATTTTGCTCAACCTCCAATTCTAGTGCATTGACTCCTTCTTGCTGCTCCCCACATGAGTTTCACTGCTCAATTTGCAGAACTCTTCTTTGACCTGGTAAAAAATGGAATTCACCAGAAAATGCAAATTACCTCTTCCCATCCCTGCTAGGTTCCATGGGAAAGTAAAAGTAATAGTGTCTCTTCCTGCTGTTAATACTGTAATCCCTACACCCAATAATCTTCTAGGAAGTTTAACTTTTAAAATACTGGGCCTCCATACATTAGCTCTCCTTGGTAGCCAAGAGGTCCAGCAACAAATTGCAGTGAAACTATAGAGGTAGGAAATGTCTGCACAAGAAACCACTTTCTTAAGTGACTCTGTTAACCAAAGGACTAATAAAATCTTGTTTAACCATCATTGAAAGACTTTTTGGTAGACAGCCAACCCTGGCTGGTCTCTTGAGTATAGAAAGTAGTATAGAAATGTTCCTTCTAGCATTAATTCATATCAGCTTCTGATGCCATTCTCCTGTACATCAAAGAGAAACGCTCATTTATTGGACCATTTTGCATTTTAAATAATTTAAGCTTGTAGCACATTCCTCTGCTTTTAGCAGCAGCAGCCTCTGCCCTTAGCCCAGCTAAAACAGGGGCTGCATTCGTTGGTGTTTCATACACATGTGCAGCCTGGTCCCATAGTGCTGAAATGGAGATATTGCCTTGTTTTCATTTAGGGCATAGGGGGTTATAGGCAGGCGGTGCCTCGTTGCCATGCTTGTGTTCAAGTCCTCCACTGATACAGGTATGGGAAATTTCTCCCTGTAATCCACTGGCAGTCCCCAAAGGTAAATGTTCCCATCTTCTTCTTACACCGAGGACAGACTCAGGCTAAGGTTGAGTCTCTGCCTCATGGAAATACAAAGCTCCCACCTGAGCACTGATTACATAGTTGTTCTTATGCAAATCCAAACGGCACAGTGTGAAAATGCTTAAAATGAGGCCTCATCTAGGGCAATATGTTACAAACCTGTTAGTCTGGATCTGTGAAATTCATTGTTTCAGTGAGGAGTGGAGCTTACAGTTTCCAAAGCCTGATTGCTCCCTACCTGTTTCTCAGCCTGTCATCCATGTCATCTACCTTAATTTTAGTTCCCTTCCCCTTGTTTTCCAAGTATTGTCTCATACTACACAGCAAAGTCTTTATTACTTTTTCTTGCACACCACAGTCCATGTGTTTATATCCCCTATCTTCTCAAGCTGGATGTGTCTAAGTGTAACCTTTTGCCTACAGGTAAGAGCAAGAGGTTTTTAGCATTTGGCACAAGGCTTTTCATTTCTAGCATGATGAGTAGCTTATTTGCTGCAACTGGGCATTGAGGCCTCTACAGAAACTGATAGCCTCATCCCTGACTCTAAGGGCTCACAAATTAAATGCAGTATCCAGACAACCTCCTTTCACTCAAGTTGTTCTTGCTTGAAGTCACATGGAAAAGAAGTGAATGTGAGGACCAGGGCTATGCCCTATCTCTCTTCAACCAGAATGACCCCTCTTGTGTGCCTGGGAGTGATGCTGCTGACTGGTGACTGCTTTCAGTTGCATATCTGCTTCCAGAATAATGCCATATTAAAAAAAAAAAAAAAAAAAAAAAGGGGGAGAGAAAACAGTAACTGTTTATCTTGCCTAAGCTTGTGTAACAGGTTTTCATACAATGATTTTAGTGTCTAAAGTCTTTTTTTATTGAACTGTTTCACTATCCAGAAAAAGACATTTCTCTTACTCAGCTTCATTAGTTATAGGAAATCACTGGATTAAAGTAAAGAGCAGATTAGCAAAAATAAACTGTAGTATGTCTTGGGCATATGGTGCTGCGTATGAATGGGTTTTAACTACTTATCTGTGCATAACAAAGAGTAGAAGGAGAGATTTGTCTTAGTGTGCAATAATTATAATGTGCAGTAGCTACATAGATGAACAGGCAGAAACCACAAAGCCAGGGAAAGCTTTTGGTTCTGATTTGTGTGTGGTGTGTGTGCTGGTCCCCGAGCTCACATCGTGCTTCCTGCCAGCTCATGGCTGGGCACGCGGCTGGACTTAGCTAATTAACAGGATGCCTCTCCCTCCTGTCCCTTCCTCTTCACTCCTGGTTTGCAGCGCTGGGTTAGTGTGTGTACAGAGACTGGGATTTACCCACCTGACATGGGAGCAGGTGCTGGTCCAGGGACACTGCTCCATCACATGGACCAGAGGAAGAGAGCAACCCATCTTGCCAGCTGTGGGCAACCCATGATAGCCCAGGCTTTACCTCAGCTGAAAATTGTCCTCCACAGAGCAAATATAAACAGAAGTAATAAATAAAAGAGGCCAGGGGTGATCTGGGAACTATTTGCCTTCAGACAGAGCAACATGGCCTGCTTTGAATTCAAATTCTGCAGTTCCCAGCTTTCTGCTTTTTTTTTTTCCTCTGATTCCTTTTGATCCACTCTGATGCCTCAACCTGAAAAGTGTCAAATTTATGCCTTTTCTAAACAAGCCCAGCTCACACTGGTTTGGAAACCAGTCTTGACACACAAGTAAACATTGGTAACATCCTGATGGTGTTCTACCTCTCACTTCTCAGGAAACCTGTGCTTTTCAACTTGGGAAATGAGAGGTTTCTCAGTGCACCAGTGATGATGACATCATTTCCATGTCTTAAAAATATTTGCTTATAAAGGGATATAAAGATTTACAAAATCAAAAAAATCTGGTTTATGAAGTAAATTCAAAAATACCTGGAGAATTATCTGGGCTCCTCAGTATGTTTGCTAGCACGGATTAACAAATAATGTTATGCCACACAGCTTAAACATGCATGTCCTTACCTATTTTTTGGGGGGTTGCTTTCCTCTGAGGTTTCCACCACATGTTTCACATTGACTGTGAATAAGATTCTTGGACTTCTGCCCTGGATTGATCAAACATGAATCATTGCCCCATGCAAAAAGAAAGTTTAGCCAAAAATTGTGGTGGTCCATAGAAGAAAAGGGGAGGGGACGTTCCCTCCTCTGCGAAGTTTTAATTAATTTTATTCCTTGTTTTGGTGGGAAATTTTGGGCATTAAAAGATTCACTGACAAGGACCTGATCATCTTGTTCTTTTAAGGATTTTACGAAAAATTAAATCCCCAGCTGTTTAGGAGAATATTCTTTCTTTCTTTCTCTTTCCTTAATTAATTGTATAATGGTGAAACCTGCCAAACTTGCAGGCTTTGTATTTAGCTTATCAATAACACAGCGTTGCTTCTGTTGCAGAGTTCCCTGAAGAGGAGAGGCAGCAGAGAAATCCACAAAGAAAAGAAGACATTTTCCCAGGTATGGTTTCCATGAACATGCAACTTTGAGCGAAATCACATGATACAACTCTAAATTTATTCTTATGGGTTTTGACAGGGCCATCAGGTATATTAACTTGAGTGCAATTAGGCCTTAATCTGCTGAGACCTCCCAGAGATAATGTAGAAGCAATTTAGGACAAAAGTGCAGTCTCTAAACTATGCAGCTTCTCAGTCTCATTGTGCTTGTTATCCATTGATTCAGGCTGCAGGTTTGCTACAAGAGGAGCAAATCACCTTGCCTCACAAAATAATTGGATCACAGCTTAGGGACTAACTAAATTTATACACTGTGCCAAAGGTTTTGTGCTAATGAGTGTCTTGGCAGGAATGCAGTTCACACACTGCAGTGACACCTCGCGAGCTCTCGTGTCTCCTTCGATCTCCCTGATGCTGCAGGAGCTTGTGCTCCCCAAAAATGAGGTACCTCAGGGAGCCCAAGCAGCCCATTCATTCTCTCTTTGGACACAGGTTTTATTGGAATCTCTTTGGTCAGTCCTTCTCAGGAAAGCAGTCTGCCTGGTTTCCTCTGCTTTTTCTGCTGACTGTAGGAGTTAAAGCTTTTCCCAGCACCCGCACATTTACTGTTTATAGCCAGGGAGATGGGGATAGTATTTCACCTTGCTGGGAAAGGAGCCAGGAGAGACATTGTACCTTCTTTAGAGAAGGGATGCACTTCCCCTGCTGCCCCCTCAGCAGGCTCAGCGTACACAGCCGAGACCTGTGGGTTGTCTAGTCTTAAAATCCATTGATTTGTAATGGAAACCATAAGAAATCACTACAATATGTTGAACTTGAGGGGGTAGGGCAGGCAGCTGAGTGGGCATACTGGGGGTCTGGCCAGTGGCCAGAGCACTTCAGCCTGCTTTCCCAGGACACAGGAGACTGAGCGTCCTGCCAAGATGACACAAGCATGGCTTAATCATACTTTAAAATGAGGCACTTGATATGGAGAATTATTTAAGTCATCAGTCAGGTCAGAGTTTGTTTTTCTGCAAGTATGTAAAATATATGGATGAAATATATACACATGCCCACACACATGCAAATTACAGATGAAGCTACATGAAGGTACAATTGTGTCCATAGGGATTTGTGAGCAGCACTGTCCTTCCTTTCCTCATTCCTGGAAATACAGCACTGTGCAAAGAGAATAGGTTCTCATGCTTGCTTCCTTCACCCAAATCCAGGCATTAAGAGCAGCTATCGTTTGCTTTGGAAAGCCTTAAAAAGGACTTCACACAATTAACAAAATTAACTTCACAAAATTAACTGAGTAACCAAGTGTGAGCTCAGCACCACTCACAACAAAGGGAAGTGATCCCAGAAGCCACGCGGGGAGAAAAACTTTTACCCTCTACACACACATCATAACTCTTGCAAGCAAAGGACTTGGGGTTGGAAATGAAAACCATTGCTTCAGCACTCTGCAAGGTGGCCATTCAGTTTTCTTCACCAACTCTTTAGGGTAAAAAAGACCGAGAAATAACCTTATATGCTAACATAGCCCAGCCTATATGTACATGTCCTGGCTTTCTCCCCACTCTAGGATATTACCTATAGCTGTCTCCAAACCCAGGCATCCATTCAGACATCAAGGCACATCACAGCAAATGCCTGACCTGGTCAAACAGCTGCCAGGTCCTGGGCATGGCCCTAAAGGGTTGGTACAGACACAGCCCAGGAGGTTCAAAATGCTGCTCTTCATCGACAGATACCTTAAATACCTAGAATGTACATCCATTTTATATTTTGTGACTGAGAAGGCCTCAAACTTAGATTTTGTGTGTCCACCTGTGTACAGATACATACAGCATGTGGCAAGACTGGTGGTTTTACTTACTGAGAGCTCTTAATGAAAATTAGCTGGAACTTCACACCCAACACAGGGCACACCAAGTAAATAATACCCATGAACTTGATTGTCTTGAAGTTGTGTAAAAGCAGAATTTGTAGTAGCACTCTCACACCTCTAGCAGTATTGAAGAAAAAAAGTTTTTATTCAGCAGAATTGCAAAACGGAACTTCTTGGAAAATACCAGGCACCAGGCAAAACACAAAGAAAAGTGGTTCTCCAGCGCAAGGTAGGAGTGCTGGCACTCAGCCAGATGCTTGGGTGCTGGTTGTACTGCCTTGTCATCAGACTTGCAACCCCAAAATTGCTTACCAGTCTTCTGCCTGGCAGTTCCCTTGAGCTGGTGGTGGTGGTAGAGGAGATGGTGTTGGCCTCTATCTAGCTTTGTGTCTTCTTGCCAGAAAAGAAATATTGTATTGGGGAATTTTTGATCAGCTCTTCATTCTCATCACATCTCTCACACATTATGCATTTACATTGCATAATTAATTTATTTCCTATACATTTCATTTCTTTATCTCCACATTCTACATTTGTCTAAATTAGACAGCAGACTCTGTGGGGAAGGATTTGGGTTTTTTTCTTCTGCTTTTTTTACCCATTTACATCCTTCTGAAGAGCCATGCAGAGCCGCAGTGCAATTGCATGCAAATTATCACCATCGGTAATCATTAACTGCCATTTATCCTTAATGATCTCTCAAAGTCCATGATGGAGCACCGTGACTGTCACATCTTTGCACTGCTGTTCCTTTTCTTTCTTTATGATTTGCCCTATGTACACATTTTAGGAAAGCATCCACATACTGGATGTTTAATACAGTCAGGAGGCCATTGCCTGTATTCAGCCCCTGGGATCTGAGCCTCTTGTTCCTCCAAAACCATGGAAAGGCTATTCTCCCTCTTTTTTGTTTTTTCCCCTCTCCTGTCTTTTCATTCACAGTTTAACTAATAATGAGCTATTCTTAATTTTGGTGATTTGGCCTTTCTTTAGTTTGCCTTATATGTCGAAATTCTGCTTTGCCTCTGTGGGTGTCTCACCCTCTCACTGTTTCTACTTGGTTTCAACTGATCAAGAAATCAGTGATATTTCTGTACACAAAGTTTCAGAGGGACAGATGCATGAAGGTTGGAGTCCTACCCTTCTGGCATGCTTAGATCCGGCTGATAAATCCCTCCTGACCATTCTTTTCCTTTGGAAAAAATGCTGTCAGGGGAATGGGATGTTCCCTGGCAGGGAAGAGAGGAAGATCTAGAGCTTTCTCACCTTTCCAGATGGGATCCATATTTAGTAGGCAAGATTAACATCCATCAGCTCTGTTGTTTTGTATGAGGTGTGTGTTTGTTTAATGAAAAAAATCTTGCTTGTTTCAGCTCTTGCGAAAAAAACAAAACTTGAAAATTTGATCCTTTAAGAAAAATAGCTAAGACAAAACCTGTCAATAAAGTAACTCCATTAAAGGAGTTTAAAGTGCTTTTGTCCTGCAGTAAAAACACACTAACTCCACAGATGCACTGAGTCGTGCAGTGATGCTGAGCAAAAACATTGGGGCCCTGACCCTAAACCCATCGAAGCCTTTCCCTTTTCTTCAAAAGCTTCCAAGCTCTGAGTGTGTTGTCCCAAGTGCTATTATTTGTACTGTCTGAAGTGCAGTGGGTGTCTGGCTGGAGGTCCCTCTGAGCCCAGGGTGGCAGCGGGCCCCAGTTCTCCCAGGCAGAGCAGAGGAATGGGCCGGCTGCCCCTTCACTCAGGCATCGCTCCAGCTGCCTGCAGCCGGGGAGGTGCAAGGCACCAGCTACTGCCACAGACAGCTGGGCTCTTGAAGCCGAAGGCAGACAAGAAGTTGGGTAAAAAATGCAGGATTACAAAGACAGAATAAAGAAAATGTTGGACCAGCTATTAACAGATAAATAAATAACCAGGAGTAATCATCCCACCTGTGGGCTCTGATGTGCAGCGCTAGTCTGGCTGTAACTTTCCTCGTGATCTTTGTATTTGCCTAAAAGCAAAACCTGATTCACCATGATAGGAAAAACAGAGGTAATGGGTTGCACAGCCCTGGAAAAATATGATGCTTTAATCATACAGCCTTATCCAGCCAGAGCAACCAAAATTCAGAGTGAGTGCAGTAGAGGCTGCATTGGATTTTGCCAGGTTTTAATTTGATTCTTAATTTGCACTTTTGAGTTACAAAGAGAAAAGCAATTTATAAATATATGTGTGAAAAAGAGAAATGTGCATACAAGAAGACAATAGAGAGAATAGAAAGTCCATCTCCTAGAGTATCTGCTTCTAATCAATCATAAGTACCTTGCTTGAAGTAATTTAAAACTTATATTTCTGATGCCAGAAACATGATGACCAAAATTTTAGACAACCCGTGAGCTGATTGCAGTTGTGTTTGGCTCTTGGTTGTCAATTAAAACCACATATTAACAGAAAGCTTGACTAATTTTTACCTCTATCATGTTTTTAACATGTAAGTTAACATTTTTTTCTAGTTAGCATTTTAAAGTCACAACCTGCAGCCGGTAGCATCAATCAGAATGCTAACTGGGTTCAGAAGTATACAACCAATCACTTTTGTGTCTGTTCAGTTATTAACAGCTGAAATTAAGTCATAATTAGTATTTGTGTAAATAGAATGTAGCAAAATTAATCTAGGTAACATAGAAGACCAGTGTGCCACGATCTGTACTATAGAAATCAAATCATTTCCTCAGATTACTGAGCCATAATTAGTTTTGTAATTTTTTTTTTTTCATAGCCTGATCTGGGTGAACAACTAAAGTCAGTCATGTTTTCTTCTGAATTTGGTTTCCATTATTAGGAATTAAAACAAAATGGTGGTTGTGAAAGATAACAGTGCTCCGGAGAACGAAATGAAGTTTCCATATATAATTGCACATATGTCCACATGGCCTACCAACAACAATAAAATCTGCTGTCTCAGGAGATCATCTTTCAAAGCCTGCCTTCCATTATACTGCTAATGCTGATAAATGTGTCTCTTTTGAGGCCAAGTGCCTGTATCTCCATGACAATTCATGAAAGTGATTCATGCAAAGAAATTGTTCATTGGCTTAGAATTTACTTAACCTTGTCTCTTATTTCAGCACAATACACACTGGAGTTTTCATTTGAGATGAGATGCAGTACTTTTTAATGCCCAACACACACAAAAAAGCCCCAAACAGTCATTCAATACCCTGGTACTTCCTGAAAAATGCAGGTTTTCACATGGGATGGATTTGGATGTAAACACAATTTAATGAATTTTTCTTCCCTTTTTCACATGTTTTCACCCATCTCCCTTGTGAACAGTTGTTCATCCCAGAAACAGAGATCACAATCTGCTCTGTCCTAATAATAACATCAGTAGAGACAACAGTGGGTTTCCTATTTGGAAAGCAAGTTAGGAACTTCGTCTATTTCACAGCATTGTAAGAGCACAGTAATTAAAGTCTTCACTTTTCAAGGTAAATGGAACAAAAAGTAAATGGAACAAAAAATGCCAGCAAATCATGGAACCTTTCCATTCAAGTTATTATTTTCCACAAAGTTTGCTCAGCATTTGAGAAAAAACATTGTGTTGGCACTCTTGCATCACTGAACACTTGCACAGGCACACTTTTTTTTTCTCCCTCTCTAACGCTGGTCAAGCTGCTTTGCCAATTTAACCAAGACCAAGCAATGAAATATATCGGCTGTGTGGTTTGCGCAGCTCTGTCTGTGAATTGTTTGCATACTTAACAGATACAGCTCAGAGGATGGGGAGGTGGAGATTTTGGAAAATAAGCTGCTGGTTGTTCTTCTATTGTAATATAATCTTGGGGTGGGGGGGTGATTATTTTTGGCAGGAGGACAGTGCTGATTTGAAATGCCAGCTCCAGTTTGCCAAAGAGGAGGCAGCGCTGATGCGTAAGAAGATGGCCAAACTGGGGAGGGAGAAGGATGAACTGGAGCAGGAGCTCCAGAAGTACAAGTCTATCTATGGAGATGTGGACAGTCCCCTGCCTACTGGGGAAGCAGGGGGCCCACCCAGCACCAGGGAGGCTGAACTGAAGCTTCGTTTGAAGCTGGTAGAGGAGGAAGCCAACATACTGGGCAGAAAAATAGTGGAACTGGAGGTGGAGAACAGGGGGATTAAAGCTGAGATGGAGGATATGAGGTGCCAGTATGAAAAAGAGTGTCTCAGCAGGGACCACATTTCAAGCATTCCTACCTCGCCCTACGGAGACTCTGTGGAGTCAGCCACAGAGCTACGCAGGCACCTGCAGTTTGTGGAAGAGGAAGCAGAGCTGCTGAGGAGGTCAATCTCTGAAATTGAGGATCACAACAAGCAGCTAACGAATGAGCTGAACAAATTCAAGTTTGAGCCGGGCCAGGAGCCAGGCTGGTTGGATGATCCAGCATCCAAGGGTGGTGGGACCTTGCAAGAGGAGCTGAAGTCGGCCAGGTCACAAATCAACGAGCTGAGTGGGAAAGTGATGAAGCTCCAGTATGAGAACAGGGTCCTGATGTCCAACGTCCAGCGTTACGATCTTGCCTCTCACCTGGGCCTGCGCACTTCCAGCCCCAGGGACAGCGACGCCGACAGTGATGCTGGGAAAAAAGAGAGTGATAGCGAAGATGGTCGTCCACCACAGCCAAAGAGAGAGGGGCCCATTGGGGGCGAGAGCGACTCTGAAGAAGTCTATGAGAAGACGTCAGGTTTTGGGAGTGGGAAGCCATCAGAAGTCAGTGACCTGTGCTCCACTGAGCTCATGAGAGTGAAAGAGGACACCGAGTCATTAATTAACATCAAACGCGAGGCTGAGCGACTGGAAAGGACTGTGGAGCGCCTTATCACCGATACGGACAGCTTGATTTATGACGCGAAGGTGCACATAACCAGCAGCCCATCCCCCGAGCAAGAGTTCAGAAGTGGTGAGGAAAGGGGAGAAGATAAGCATGAACCAGAGCTTCTGGACACTGTCAACTCCAGGATGAAAGCTTTCCGGAAGGAGCTTCAGACCTTCCTGGAAAAGGTTGATCACATTGGAGAGGGCCTTAAGGAGCAGATGGAGGACCTCTCCCCTCTTCCCCATCTCACAGAGTCTTCCAGTTTCCTATCCACAATGACCTCCATGTCCCGAGACTCTCCCATCGGTAACCTGGGGAAGGAATTGATCACTGACTTCCAGGTAGGTCAGCCTCTTACTTGCCTTCTATCTCTTTATTGTTTCTGTTTCTTTCTGGCAATTGCTACCCTAGAGCTAATTTTCCTCACAGCTGCTTTGTTATGATTTCAGACCCGCAGTGTATTAAGCGTGTAATGTTAAACAAACACTTTATAGTTTTTCTTTTCTTTTATTTATTTGCACAACTCCTTTGATTCAGAGGCGGTTCCTCATGGCGAAAAGGCTAATCCATTGGTGTTAAAGAGATCTGTCTTGTTTTTGTCTGTAACAGCGTTTCCCCATGAAAAAAGGAGACTAATTAAAAAAAAAAAAATCTGGTGAATGTAAATTAGAAGCCTTGCTAAGAAATGTGAGAAGGTCTTTATTATGCTCTCTTGTAAAAGGGTCAGGCATGTTCTCAAAAACCTTGCCAAAAGAACCCAACCAAATGCAGTTTTCTAAGTGATGTGTTTTGAAAAGCCTGCTTACAGCTCACTCCCCTAACCGAGCAGCGAGTGAGAAGCTCTGTAGCCAGCGAAGGACTGCCTTGCCTAAAGCGTTGCCCATGGGCGCATGTCTAAACTGCCACAACTGCCACACTGGATATGGCTTTTCTGCACCGCACAAGTAAGGAAGGAAGAGCCTTGTGTCCCATATCCTTCATGACTTGTATGCTTGCTGTTGGTTTGACTCATGCATCCTCATTGCATGCGCCTCATAACCAGTGTTTGCATTCTTTTTTCCTCTCTTTCTCTTTTTTGCTTTTCAGATGTTTCAGCCCATCATTTTGCTCATCCTCATTTTGGTTTTGTTCTCTTCACTTTCTTATGCCACTGTATTTAAGTTGTTTTTTCTGTTCACGCTTTTCTTTGTCTTGTAGTTTTTCAGTCGTCTACCTTACCCATTTTTGTTTTCTTTATTCCCTCCTGTCCTTTTGTTTTTTTGTTACAAACCGCCCATGCATCTAACAGTCCAAACTGAGGGATCAGATGGAGTGGCAGCTCAAACAAGATCGTGGAGAGGAGCAAGAGATTCGCCACCAGCGAGCCACCACCGACCCACACCGCAGAGCTGATGGAGACATTAAACTCTACAGGCCAGGAGACAAGGGCTGTTTCAGTCTAGAGGTCAGCAAAGCAGCCCATCTTACTCACTGCCTCCTGCTGCCTTAGCCAGGAGATGAGTAACAGAAGCCAGGGGTTGGGGGAGTAAATTAGACCAAACATGGCACCCCTGTCGTGAAATTTGTGGTTGATCTCATTTGCCCTGTGCAGTTTCAGAGAAGTAAATTTGCCCTAACTTTCAAGCCATCACCCTGCTCCAAGTAGCTTTGTCAATGGGGAAAGTACAGCTCAGGGACCCTTTACAACTGAGTAGAGAAATGAAAGATCTCCAGAAGAGGTTGCAATCCCTGATATTTGATCATGCTTCCAGGTTTTACCTTGTTGGATATTTTAAATCTGGAAAGTCTACAGATAGAGAATGCTTTGCATTTTGCCTGTCAGTAGATGCTGGTGTGCATGGTGATTTTCAACACCACGCAGGAATACAGTACCCTGCAGCTTCCAAAAAAGCTTCTCCATTGTTTGGGTTGTTGAGTACTTTTCCATTTGTCAAAAGCATCAATCAGTTTTTATTTGAATCTTCATTCACGCAGAGGCCATATCTGCCTCAGTAAACATCTCCTTAGCTGCTTTCTCATGAACACAGATTGTCCAGACCATGCAACTGGTCATGAAGAAAACAACTTCGAATCTGTCTCCATAGAGGTGGGCTTGGAGTAGTGAGAAAGTTTTCTGCTGGCTACTGGGAAGCCAGTTCTTGAAACTGTGATGGTTAGAGTAGCTTCTAGTGAGGCATGAATTTTAACATGCTTTTAATTCTATAGACACATGAAGAAGACTTGATAGATCTGAAACCCTAACTCAGTCTGGAGAAAGGGGACAGCTGGCTAGGACAGCTGGGTTAGCAAGCAAGCAATTGCAAGACCTAGAAAGCAGGGGTAGGAAGACAAAAACTTCAGGGCAGCTGGTAGCCAAACAGCATGATGATGTGGATATAAAAGGGAAAGTGGCCCTTCATCTTAACACAGGTAGTTCTTTGCTGGTTTTTTTTGGTTTGGTTTAAAATATCCCAATAGCACAGATCTTTGGTAGGATTAGAACAATAAATTTGTTCAGCAGCGTCTCTTCCAACTTTTCACTTGTAACAGTAATAATAGACCTCAGGAAGGATATCTGATAAATCCAGGACACTATAAGCTTCTTACTGAAGTGTAAAGTAATTATTCTTCAGCTGTGAAAGGGGCCAATGAGGTAGAGAAATCTTGTTGTTCAGCATGGATCCCTTTGCAATCAGAAACTGATATTGCTTGACAGTTATGGTAGATAGGGCCAGAAAATTACTCCAGCAATATTTCAATATTACAGTATTTCTGTTTAAGTTCTGTCATATTTATTGGTTCTCCCTTACCTTAGATCAGTGTTGTTATTATTAAGGCCTGTATACGTATGCCCTCTGTTAGGATTAGGGATTTGGTTAATTTTGGCACAATACCTTTTTTTTTTCCTCTCCCAGGAGGGGATGAGGCATGAAATATGTACAGTAAACTGTACTTGAACAGAGAAGGGAAAGTTTTCACACCCTAGCCTGGCAAGGAACAAACCAATAATTATAATCAAAGGTACAGAATAACCAGTTTAGCACCAGATGTGCTCAAAATATGACCTAGGCTGGGGGTCAAATAGTCTAACTTGAGAAAATGTGGAAGACTAAGGTGTTTTTACAGTCATGATCACTTAAGCAAAAAAGAATATTACACTGCTTTATGCTAACACTTTTCAGTGGGAAGGCAGCCCACTGAAATCTTGAAATCTTAAAATCTGTAGTAGTCAAGTGAAGGAGAAAATTTCTCAAAATAATTTTGGAAGGTATCATTTTATTATTTCTTTATCCAATTTAATTTTATTATTCACTTTAAGTATTTTAATTTATTTTAAATAGTTATTTTAAAATTTCATACTCTAGCAAAAACTGTATTTTTTTTGTTCCATATGAATGAGCAGGAAAGAATACTATTTAAATACTGAAGGTGTCTTTTTATCACCACAGAAATTTCAAATGGAGACTCAAATGCCCACAGTGGGTATGGCTATACATGAGTCTTTGCTTTGACTTAAGAAGTGAAAATATATGCACTGGCCTTTCATTTCACTGAGGAAAATGTTTTCTTTTTATTCAAGCAATCCTATTTATCTAAATTTATTTTTTTCCAAGCTGAATTTCAAATTAAAATTTTTACAAGCAATGCCACACAGCTTCCATTTAGCGACTCCTTCTATTTTTAAAAATGAGCACCATGGAAGCTTAATTGTTTTATTAAATACAATAAATGCAGACAGACATGTGCTTGAAACTACCCTGTGGCCTAACTGTAAACATGTGCTGTTGTTTGGGCTTTGCACTTTAGCTGTTAGTGCAACAGGATTATTAGAATGTATTTGCATGTTAAAGAGGTGGGTTAGAGTCCCAGTCCAAGGGAAATTATATCTTGAAATTGCCTTAAGAGCAGGGCTTTGTTTTCTTGCTGAAACAAGCCTTTCAGCTGCTGTTGTGGGAGGCTGGAGCCCATTGGGGTGGATGTTCGATCCATTATTCATGATTTTAGCAGAGATCTGTTGTGGTGGGACAGGGAAATCACTCTTTGCTATCCAAGGGAAAAACAGGTGAATTAGTAAGAATTGCCCTGACGAAAACAAACAGGAGAACTAAAACAGGTAACATGGAGCAAACATCTTATGGCAACAAATGGATGCCAACAGGAAAAACAGCAAATAATTTTTCACCTGGTGATTTCTGCCAATGGGATATCCATAAACGAAAGGCAGTCTCCTCAAGCAATTGCTTCCTGTTTATTCAGGAGCAAGAAGACATTCAGAAGAATAAAAAATTGTCTCTTTCTAATGACCAGATATGTCTTGGTCCATTTAATACCTGATGCTCTAAATTTGAGCTGTTCTCCTAGTTCTCTTCCTTCAGACGATCTCAGTTCTGCCTTTTCCTGAACAAGTGTATATCAAAGGCAAAAGCGCTTTGCATTTCAGATTTTTATTGTTTTCATACATGGCTTTTAAAGACTCACACATTTAGTTCTGTGTAGAAAAGTACCATAAACTCTCTGGCACTCATAGAAAATGAACCACTGACGGAAATTCATTTAAAAGGAGTGAATTGTCACCAGAGATTTAAAATAAAAGCAACTAGGCTGGAGAAGGTGAAAGCATGTCTTAAACAACAAGTTTTCTACAAGGTCTAGTAATAAAATAGGAATATCATATACGCCACTTTTAATATGTTTGTCCAGTCTCCTTACTTATCATGCCAATGAGGAATGTATAACTCTAAGTTAATTACTGGGTTAATTGTGGACCAACCAGATACAGTGATGTGCAACTTAGGTAAGTCAATTTACCACCTGCTTTGAATCAAAACTTCTACATGGATCCATTTTGGACATATGAGGAGAATCTTGACCTATATTTTGACAGTTCTATTTTTTGACTGGTGCTGTTTCTGTGCAATTTTCATAGCTCCATGTGAGTGTTTTTCAGCTGGATGGTTATTGCAGCAGCTCCCAGCCATGTGCTGAAAATTTGCATGTGCATTTCTCTGGTTAAAGGTTTTGTTTTTCCAGGAAGGAAACAGTGAACAGCTTACACATTGTGATTTTTTTTCCTTCTGGTAAAAAAAAAAGAAAAAAAAAACAACAACAACAACCAAGGACCACATAGAAAGTTTTATGTCTTATGTCCACTATTCCTCCAATGCAAAGCTGTGGGAAGAAGAAAGATAAACTGATGCTGTGATTATTCCTTCCCACCAAGATTAGGGGATGCAAGAATAATTTACTTTGATGTATTGTATTCTTTCTTGCTATGTAAGATTCTGTAGAGGCTGACAGTATAATGGCTTAAAAGACCCTTTATGATGTAAATCTGGATATTTGAGTACTAACTGAACTTGGTGAGACTTTGTCTACTATCCATACAATGAGATGGATTTTTAAAGACTTGGAGTGAAGTGTTCTGTGTTTTCCCAAACTCAGAGACTTTTCATATAGGCACAGACAAACAACCACACAGCTGCCTATTCTATACTAGCAAATGAAATACATGTTGTCTATTTTTAAGAGTTGAGAAGAAGAGTACATCTTCAGAAGCAGCCTCTGCGAATTCAGTTAGATGTGAATTGCATGTAAAAGGTGTAACAAAAGGCACTGAAACTTTCTGACACATGCAATGGCCAGCTGTCAATCTGTGAAAAAGTAGCAATTTTTAAACTATGTTTTCAAATGTAAGGTCCAAATATCAAAGCATTATAATGTAGCTTTAGAGGAGCAGTATAAAATAATAATCTTTTGACTTGCTTCAAATTGCACACAAATGCTGTAAAGCATCATTCTACCCTGCCTCCTCAGGCCTTATTTTGTTTGATCATTTCTGAGGGGGGGAAAAAAGCTTAAGAGAAAGATTCCATGAAATTTCATGTTCACGGTTGTTGCATATAAATTGATTAAGTTTGCAGGCGAATTGAGGTTGCAATTAGCTACGGTAAAATGGAGAAAGCAGAAAAATAAAACCCAGCCATACCTTGTCTTGGATGGCAATCTTGTAAAGACAAGTCATGGCAGATATGTGGGATTGTGTGAGCTGCAAAGTAACCTGAAAAGCTGTCAGCACTCTGAGAGAGGGGGAAAGGGGTCGGTACAATGAGGGAGCAGTGGTGAAGTCCCCAGGATGACTTTTCTCTGTGCCTCCTCTTGAGGTAAAGACATCAGCATGGATTAGCTTGTTCTGGAGTGATAACAGGTGAGATAAAAGGACTGAGCAGAAGGATTTGGCAGTGCCTGTCTGGGGGGACAGGAGTGGAAGTGTGTCTGGCAATGCAATACCTGGGATACATGGGGAACTGTTAGTGGGTGTTGAGCTGTGGATGAAGTGCAGCTGTTTCTGTGGTGCTGTGGTAGAGTAGCACTAGCTCGTAGTTCCCATGGTATTGTGTTTGTACATCTTGTTGTAGTGAGTCTGTGTCTGTTCTGTGATGTCAGCACATTGTGCAGTGGCCATCGTGTTCAGGGTGTCTTCTGTTCCTTGTGTAGCACACTCCTTCATGAGAACAAAGGAAACAAGGAATGGAACATAACAGGTTATCAAACTGTTGTGTCCATTTTGTGGTAATGTTCCTTTTCAAAAAAAAACAAAACCACAGTTGTGCCACAGACTACAGCCTGCAGGTTGTATGACAGGGGACTGATTTCCACATATAAGCATCCAGACATCCATCAGTGCAGTATCAGGTACCTGAACTGCATACACAAATATTACATGATACATTTATAAGTATTATTCATTCACAATCCTAATAGATTGTCTAGCAGCAATCTATTAGGTACTTAAGCAGTCTTACCTCTCATGATTTGAGCAGTGGAGCTATCCCAACACCTCTTCTAGAAATAACATTATATATTATTATAGACTGTGAAGAGTTCTCAGGTTGCATTGGAAGGGAAAAGGTGTACAGCTCTGCATTCATGCACTAGCTGCTATCCAACTTAAATTTACTTTAGGATTTACAAAAATGTATTGTCCTTAAAGAGGCAAAGCAGTTGTGATGTGATTTTGCCTTAGCATACATGTAATACTGCATCTGCCTTCATGATACATCTAACTTCTTTTCAGTAATTCCAACAGTTCCCACATAATCCTAGCACTGAAGTTTCCTGAAATTTGGCTTTTCATCGGCTACATATTTATAAAAATATTGGATGGGTTAATAATTTTGAATTCATAAAGGGACTGAACAGATTTTTTTAAATTATACATTAATGAACTGATACATTGGTTTTTGTTTGCCATATTCCTAAAGAAGCCTGATCAGAATAAGGTAACACAGAAATTCCTGATTGAAGTAATTTTTCCTTTATTGCATGAGGGAATTAAATAAAGAATTTACAAATGATTGTGCAAAACTGACAAATCCTACCACAAGCGGTTCTTTTCAAATCCAAATTTTGACCTTATGCACTACAAAATGCCCGCAGACATATTACAGAGACAGATGAAATTGCTAAGGCAGGTCATGTTCTCTTAGTCTCTTTGTGTGTACCATTCAGATGGATGGAAGTGTCTTTTCCTCAGGTACAAAACAGACACGCACAAGTCAATAAATGACTCAAGTAAAAAAGGAACTGATAGGGCCCAGAAAGTCTGTGTAGGTCCACTTTTGGTTTTCAGCAGAGTGTGGTCCTGCAGGTAGTTTTTGGGATACTTCCATTTGCCTTATCTCATTTTTCCCAAGAAGAGGCATCTGTTCCAGGGAGAAATACATTTTGAATAACCAAAATGTTCCAACAAGGGCTGTGTGGCCTGAACATCAGCAGCTGCTGGCTTTGCTCTGGGAAGTGGGAGAATGGCGAGGAGGTGGATGCCGGGGGCTGATGCCGATGGGGAAATGGCAACACAGCCCAGGAGAGAGGTCCCACGACCTTTGTTACGTCCTTGCAGCTGCTGAGGTTGGAGCACGCAGGATGTGGGCCAGCTGAGAATTTGGGATTACACTTTGAAGCTTGAGGCAATCCTGTCATTAAGTACATTTTTGCTCTGGAAAGTAGTAGTTTGGTGCTGTAGTGCTTTCTGTGGCCACTCACGTGAAGAGGATGGCATCCAGCCGAGCATCACTTTTGTACAGATAAATCAGTTTTGGCACCAATGTGAAAGACACAAAGTGAAAGGCATAGAAATTTCTGATCAGAAATATAAGTGCCACAAGATTAATTACTGTAGTATAAATAATGAGATCTGACTATGCCTTCTCGGGTCTTTATTTTTGAGTTAAGTAACTTTCAGGAGTAAAGTTGATGGGATGCCAAACTTAATGAGAACATAAAATTGAAGGTATTAAGATTAAAACAGTATTAGACCTGAAAGGGGGGGATACTTAATTATTTTGGCCAGATGTCAGGCTCACACAGTTTATCACTGTGACATTTTTGTTGTAATTATTTTGAGTAGAAATCACAGAATGAAGTTGACTTGTGCAAAGAACTGTCTTGCATCTGAAGAAACGGACCTTATGTATACTTGGTTTAGTAAATGCTATCCCATTAACTACCCTATCAAAACTGTTGCAAATGAATAAATAATTAGGATCAATACGCATGCATTAGATTCATCTTGTGCAGAGGTATTAAAATTCTACACTTTTGATTATGATGAAGAAATGCATCACCAAATACGTAACCCTGCAAACAGGAGTCTCAGCTATTCAAGTCCAAACCCAGAGCAGAGGCCTGAAGAGAATATCAAATGTGTAACATCAGCATTCCAGTTTTAGTTTCCAGAAGAAGCCACACAGGAAATTCCCACACAGATTTAGGACATTGTTATTTATTTGCACACTGTGCTTTGGTTTTAACTATTGATAATCTTGAGTTGTGCAGATGTCTGTCCCACGGCTCTTTTCCTTTTCATTTTTTTTACACCTCCGAGACACATTTTCTGCTAAACCTTTCCCTTTGTCCTGCTGATCAGCTCAGGGATTCCCATGTTTTACCTGTACAGAATGTATCGATACAGGAGCTTCAGGCTCAGCTTGAGCAAGAGACAAGACTTCACCGAGAGGAGCAAGAAAAGTTTTCAGAAAGGATCATCCAGGTAAATACAAAACCCACCTGGGAGACATGCATGACCATGATGTGTGACATGAGCCTTG
This sequence comes from Hypocryptadius cinnamomeus, assembly GCA_013400635.1. Lineage (NCBI taxonomy): Eukaryota > Metazoa > Chordata > Aves > Passeriformes > Zosteropidae > Hypocryptadius > Hypocryptadius cinnamomeus. The sequence goes on along the minus strand of VYZP01070224.1, from coordinate 42,131 downwards.
TTTGTCAGGACTGTGAGAATTGTGTCCTGATGGCTGTGCCTGTGTGACCTCATCTGAGTAAATGAAGAATCTGGAATTTGGGGAAATCTAAACTCAACCCTATTTTGCCACTGCGAATCTGGCTTCTCTGCTTGGTGCAGGGAAATTTTGTCCTCTCCTCTGCAGGGGAAATTGTGGTAGAGACATGGAATACTGCATGGAGAATTCTGTCACCCTTCAGCTCTCTGTGAGCTGGGGAAGGATGTGTTTGATGCCTGGCAACTCAGTTCAGCTCCATACCTTATTCTGACTCCTTCTAGTGGAAAGAAAATCCAGCACCTCTCTGAAGTCAGAGGAGTTGTTATGAGCACATAGCTGAGAAACAAATCAGGACATTCGTTCCTGTATTTCTCAGTACTCAGTGCTTCCAATCTTCTTACTAATAGCTGGTGAATAAATCATTTTTTTTTTAGATGAGCTCCCCCTGCTCTTTTGAAGGCTGGAACAGATTAGTCAATCGTTTTCTGATCTCTAGCTCCTAGAGCGAAAAAAATCTGTTGCTAATTTCTGCAGGCTGTTTGGCTCTTAACTGAAGTTTTCTTTTTAAATTTACTTCATGGACTAAATTCAGCATAATTGTTGCATACTGTAAAGAATTCTTCCTTGTGCCAACTAATCTCTTTATGCCCAAGTGGTATCTCTCTGTTTTTTTATAACTAGCTTTAATTTCTAGTTGATCTCCACAGGAGCTTTCCACTGGAGCTTTTGAAGGCAACCAGTCCATTGATTTCCTTCCTAGTTGCCTCAGCTGTGAAAGCTTTTTGGAAGCTATGCCTGTCTCTTAAAGTTCTTTTCTTTTGCAATTGCTATCCATTGAAAAAGCATAACACACTATGAATCTACCTCCACTAAGGCCTTCTGCAAGAATTCATGACCACAAGGATTTGAAATATAACAGCTTGTCAAAATGATGAAAAATGCACCAAAACCAAAGCTAGCTGTTCATGTTGATAGCCAGCAGAAATAGAAGAATAAAAGCATCTTCTGGATTCTTCATTTTTTTTCCAGATTATGCCCGTTCTGTTGATAATGTTCCTTTTTTATCGCCTTCCAGGATTTCGGGTGGAAATTACTCAGATTTTTGCTGTATTTAAGCATAACTTTATTTCTCGAAAGAATGGTCATCGACATCAAATCTATCTCTTTCTTCTCGTAAAAACTAAGTGTAAAATCAGCCCTTCTTTTACTTTTTCATTTTTAGGAATGTTCAATGACATTAAATTGATGTGTGCTAGAAGTGTATAATCTTCATGAGTGTTATTAGGAGTTGTGTGTATGTTTTTTTGGGCCATTATGGCTAATTTTGTTCCTGACTACTTTTAAGCTTCATTTAAACATATTTAAGCTAGCCACTACTGTAAATAATGTCAATTTAATTGGGAGCTTTTTAAGGCATAGTAGCATAGATGCTAAAAATTTGCATTATGCTGGAGCACATCATTTAGATGGCAGGCAAGTCTCATATGGACTGGTAGCCTATTTCAGAAACATCTGAATGTTGCCATGAAAATCAACCATATATTTCTTAGCAGTATTTATTGCTAGGGAGTCCTAATCCCTGAAATATTCTTTATTCTTATGTGAGCATTGTTTTTTGCAGGGCGTGTTCCGATGGTTTGGATTGTTGTGGTCATAAGTGTACTGTGGCTTTCATAGATTTTATCTATGGAGCTGGTCAGGAAAAGGAGAGGCTGTTGTTCTGCAGAATGGAAAATAGAAACTGGCACCTGTAAACAGTGACTCTGTACTCATTTTCCATCTGCATTTTCTTCATCTAGGAAGAAGCCACAGCTTGGTTGAAGTGGAAACACTTTCTCATCTATGCACAATATGAGATATTGTGCAACTAACTTGTACAAGTTCTGTTGGCTGCAGGTCATGCCATGGTTTGATTTTTTATATATTGAGGGAGAAGTCATGCTTAAAGAATGATGTTTCAGGTGGCCTTGCATTTAAACAGGTGTAGTTGTATGTGTCCTCTAAAGAATGAGCTTTTCTTGGTGATTTTAGTACTATGGCTGAGACATGTCAAATGCTGAGTTGCAATCTGTTCCTGTCTCTTCAGCTCCTGCTTGTGTCCCAGATAAAATCATGCCAGAATGAGAGACTGTTTACTGTGGTATCATTAAGATGCCTTCAAGTATGAGCTGCAAGTGAGGGACCAGTAGTAGTATCTGAGGTACTGGAGGTATTTTCTTCAGAATTGTTGCTCTTTCGGAGGCAGAGGGAGATGTAGCAACTGTGGACAGATTGAACCTGTGCCTGTGGAGGGAAGTTGCAAGGCAAATATTCCAGGTTGTTTGAAGGGCAGCTGTGGTCCCACTTTGTCCAAATGGCTGCAAATGCATTTAAGAGGTGTGATATGTGCAGCAGTGTGGGCTGGTGGCTCTGCTAGGAACCTACTGCAGAGATAAAATCAAGAGAGGGAGGAAAATATGAGTGGTGTAAAATGTTTAACCAGTTTCAGAGCTGTTGTGCATCATTGAAGTAAATATCCATTTCCACAGCAGGTTACTTTCATATGGTTATCTAAGAAAAGCTTATCATCTGCTATCCTCTAATTTCCTCAGCAGTCATAACTGCTGAAGAACTTATTGAGCCAAACTCAATAGCTGCTCAGTACTGATGAAAATTAGAGATTTCAGTTTGTCTCACCCAGTGAAGAACAACGCCTGGAGACTGCCCCAGGACACCACCCTGACATGTTGCCTGTCATTCCATTTAAGCTGGAGGAGGAGCATATGCAGACCCTGCGGAGAAAAGACTTGGAAGTGCAGAGCTTGACTTTGCAGAACAAACTGGAGGAGAAGACTTGGAGTCAGGAGAAAAATCTGCTGCAGCAGGAACTCAGGCATTTCAAGCAGGACACGTTTCTCCTGTATGTCAAACTGAAGTGGCTGCTGAAACACTGGCGGCAAGGCAAGCGAATGGAAGAGGAAGGGGAGGACACATTAGAGGTAACTGTCTCACCTTAATAACCCAGATGAGTGCTGGGATGCCCCTTCTTTAAGTGTAGACTTGAAATATGATGTGGCACCAGCAGCTTTCAAATTGCACATATGTTGAAAGGGGATTCAAATTAAACATGAAAGCTGGTGTTGGCTTGTGCTGAAGTATATTCTGCATGGTATGTTACAGATCACCCATCTTTAAAGTGAAACCCCTAACTAGTGCAAACAGCTGGTCCTAAAATATTCTCACACAGTAAATGAAAAATTAATTAGGTCTCAAAAATATGACTCCTGAGTAATTTTTTGAAAAAAAAAACCACATTAGCAAGGTGAGGGAGTCAAATCTGTTTAGATGGATTGAGTGCTGTTGTTTTTCTCATCCTGTGCACAGTGTGTTCCTTACAAAGCCTTCAGCAATACAGATGGAGGGAAGCTCTGTTTCTGTGTTGGCAGGAGAATTATACAGCTTCATGTGGGAACTTACAGTGAATCATCCTTATTTGTTCCCCTTCTCCAAACCCACGTCTGTCGCCGTCAGCAGCAGTACATCAGTCGTCATCATGGTGCTTTTCTAAGTAGAGGCTAAATCAAGACCAGGAATTTTAGAAGTACATAACAACCTGGAATCCCCAAGCTGACACATCTCAGCAGGGGTGTGGTTGCCAGTCAACATGCACTGTGAAGGAAGTGTTGAGTTGCACACCCAGGATTACCATTTGCTTCTTAGCTAAAGAAAAAAAAATAAAGTGATACTGTTCACTAAATTCTTGAGAACAATAGATTTGTTTTGCAGGTTCATGCAATTCTGAAGCCATTTGGTAAGCAACAAAGTAATTTTTCTCAGTATTTCTCATCCTTTTATACCTAGTGTTTTTCAAGGTATGCTGCGTTTGGCAGTACAAGTAACATTTCAGGTCTGGTCAGAGTGTGCTTAAGCTGAATACTCCAATGTTTTGTTTTCTTAGATAAAGAGTGGCTTAACATCTTTGTATTCATCTGCTGGTAATGTGAGTCAGAAACAAGAGATGAGTAGCTATTTAGAAATAATTTGCTTCTACTTTACTTCAGCAGTGTTAATTTGCTTCTGTGTAAATTATCTCATTTTCTAATACCGAAAAGCTTTCATTTCTTGACTGGATTTTTTGACTGGTTATTTTATTACCAGCCCAGCTTTATTGGAGCCATGTTTTGCTTATGCTTTGCAGAAAATAAAATTATAGATTTGGATACTTCCTAACCTCCATTACTTCATCACACAATACACCAGTGTCTTGTATAGTTCTTGACTGTTGCGTGATGGATTATACCCATCATGCGACATTAGACCCATCTCAGTTTCATAAATCCCGTGTTGCAGGCCTGCATAATGTTGTGTTCACATATGCAGTATGTGATGTATCACTCAAAGATGAGTTCTGTAGCCTCAGCTGAAGTCAATATATGCCACCACAGAGATGCAGTCCCTTCCCTTAGTCCTTCAGTAGATTTCTGGCCCCAGACGTAAATGGCAAAAGCGTGTTCCTGTGTTCCTGCATTCCTGTGTCCTTGCATTCTAGATCGAGCACCCTGAGGCCCTCCCAGACTTCAGCATTCAGCCTGAGCAGAAGGCAAATGATGCAGAGCGAGAGGAGGAGGAAGAGGATGTTGTGTTTGCACTGACAGATTTCTCCCAGCATCCCACCATGGAGAGCACTGATCATGGACCACAGCTGCAGACTGCAGAATTACTGCAGCAGCAGAAGCAGGTACTACACCATTTATATATCTTGCCCTGGGAATGGAAACCATGGATTTTCTGAGAGAGTTCTGTGCTGCTGTGTTAAATCACCTAGAATCATACTTGTGTTAATACTTCTAGCTACACAGCAATTACAGTGGATTTCATCCATTATATTTATATTTAAATTTAATCACGAGCCACATGATTACTGTTCTTCTGTTGACAGATGCTATCAGTGAAAAATCCTATTTCCTCTTGTGGCTGTTTGCCCAGAAACATCTATCAGTATGTGATGGTTTGCAGAATTTACAGGCTTCTCTTGTCCGAGCACATCTATTGTACTCTACTGTCAAGCTTTTAGCAAGAACATGTGATTTTGTTTCCTTTAAATAATTTAAGAAACTAGCACATGTATTTAATGTTTCCCTTAGAGATTATGAGAAAACAATGTAAAAGTTTCTTCCTGTCACTGGGCTGGTTTTTAAAAGCCTGAAATCAAATCATGCTAACTTTTCCCTGGCATCTCCTGTACCCTAACTGTGTGTCAGAGCACTGCCATATATCCCAGCTTTTTCCTTTGTACATTTAATATACTAACTATCCTAATCTATTTGTAACAATACAAATAGAAAAAGAAGACAGGTTTATTATATTTTTTAAATGAAAACCATTCATATGAGACCATCCTGTTACATGGATTTATTTGCAATCATAAATAGAACGGAGCAAGAATTCTATGTGAAAAACAAATTCAGGGGAAAAAAAAGTCATCGGTCTTTATGCCTGACATCCCTTTTCTATCCAAACCTTTGACTTGGGAGCCTGCTCCACAGTGACAGCTCTCAGGCAAACATGTACTCCCTATGATCACAATGCTTAGCTGGAGTCACTGCAGGCCTGGGAATTGTGTCTTTTTGCATCTGAGCTCTTCACCTGGAATTCCCCAGACCCTCATGATTATGGACAACCTGTTTACTAACTGCCTATGTGTTACAGCAGGCAACAGGAAGTCTCTATCCTATAAAAAGGATATTATCTAACTATTATTTTCTGTGAAGAGTGCTACCAAGTTACTATTAATTTGATTTGTTTGGCATTTGGAAAGGTTCTATCTTGCTGATCAACCAGATCCATCACTGTCTTCCTCTCAGCAAGCTCTTTGCTGGTAAAAGGCTGTAGAAGTCATGATCAAGAGATGCTCATGAACACACCATCTGACTGAATTCCATCTGTAGACTGATTTATTCCGGAATTAGTAAAATAAATATATATCAAAATGTTGTTTCTTTACAAACTCCATCATGTATTAACTTTCCATATAGAGCTCTTAAAATAGCCAAAAGCATGCAAATGAATTATGTACTCTTTGAAATAATCATTGCTTTGGCATTCATCTCAGTTAAGGTGGCAGGAATGGGCAGTAAATTGATTATAATTCATTTTTATATACATCACATCAGTTCCAGCTAATCTTGTTTGAAGAATTGATCTGTAGGAACTGACCACACCATGGTACTCCCCATGATGATAAATAGTGCATGATATCCCAATGAACTTATCAGCATAAAACAGATTCATTGCTCCCCAACCAGAAAAAAGAATGAATAAGTTTGCTAAATATTTCTCATTTTAAGCACTGTTATTTGTTCTGCTTGCACACACTAGGGCACCTTCTCACAAGCACTGCTGTGCTGAAAAACACACTGAGTTTTGAGGGGTTTTCTGCAGGTTCCTTAAGCCCGCAACTGGAAAAAACATTGTTTATACAGGGAGTTTGGAATGATTGGTGCAGCTGGAAGTCTCCAAGGTTTGCACCCACCCAGAAGAACCCAAAGTTGCTGGATCTGCCTGACAAGCTCCAAGATGAAATGCATCAGCACTTACTTCACATCAGGAATGAAACTTTTAGTTAGTCTAGGGGTGGCTGAGATAACCAGGTCAGAAAAAAGAAAGAGCTTATGGTAACCTGTGGTTACCCATATTTATTTTTAACATTTAATGTTAATATTTAATGGCTTGTGTTTTCAGACTGCACTCTTGCTGCTGACTTTCTTACCCTGCCTGGAGAGTGGAATTGTTTTGAAAAAAATTATGAACCCAAAGGCCGTAATTTCAACATGCAACTTTTAATTTTATATTGCTATGATTTGAGATACTCAGCTGGCTGAAAAATACACCAGTCTGGCTTGTCTGGGATTTCTATTTGGACAGTGTGTGGAGGGGTATAGGCAAGGCAGAGCAGAAAGAGGAGAAAAAAGTTAAGCTGATCAGAGGCAGAGTAGATCAGGAGTCTGAGAGGGGTCAGTTCATCTTTCCTTGCATGACATTGTCCCTTGGCTGGTAGCTGGGTGACACAGCAGAAAGTGTCAGGCAAGGTTAAGAGCCAGGCTGGAAGTTTGCTTGTATTTAGGAGATAAGCAAGTTGGACTGGTGGCACAGCAGAGGAGAGCAGCCTGTGGACAAAGGAAGAGCTTTGTTTCAGTTGAGTATGAAGGGTGAGATGCCTGTTAGATGGTATAAGACAAGGGAATAAGGAATAGAGAATTTATCTCTGGTCCAGTGGAAAAAGCATTAAAAAACAGAACAGTAGTGTTGTTGCCTGGGGGGGGTATCAAGAAAATCCCAAATTTGATCTCTTTTCATTCATACAATGTTTGTTTTCAAAGCTTAGCTAAGAGAAAAGCCCAAAGGAATAGTCATTAAGCCCTGAATATACTGAAATGGGTTGCACCAAGATCCAGCTTATCTTTTGCCTAGACCTGTGATTAGACAGAAAAAATACATGGTTCTGGTTTGCTGTTTAGACTCCTGACCTTGTGTTTTTAATTGACTGCTCTACTAAACTGCTTGTAATGCCAGCCTGTGGCTAAAGTCTTCAGTGAAATTCTCAAGGGAAATTCTCAGAGAAAAAATGAATTGTGATTGAAAGAAGAATCAAGCTGCAAACTGCTCTTGTCCAAAACTTTTCTAGAGCTGGATGTTCCTGTTTCTGTGGTTGACTCAACTTAGTAAATGCTCCATTGTCCCACATTGGAGGATACATAAAGGTTTTGTTTGTTGTCAGCTGTTTTTTCTATAAATCCAGAGCTGTGGATACAAGTCTTTAAACTTTTGTAAAGCCTTTGTAATTATCTTGTCTTAGATCAGTTGGGAATCAGTGAGATTCCTCTAAGCTTTAAATTTTATAAACAGCTAAGGTGCTAAAGAGCCACCTCCTTGCATGGAAGACTGTCCAGAGAATCACAGCCATGCCAAATTTCTGCTGTGCAACATGTCTGAAAGGAAGGGGAAAATTCTGACAATACTTGTTGTGTATTTACAGCACTTAGTCTTCTGAATAAGCTGTTTTGCCAACAAAATCTAAAGCATGGCTAAATGTAAACATTATATTTCAGAGCACATTCTCTCAAAAGTACTTTCTCTGTTCTCCAAAACCACTCCAGTTTGGCAAAACAGAAAAAATAATTTCACAGACTTCTCAAACTTCAAACTATAAATACAGAGTCATGCAGAAGAGACTTCTCTGCAGGAGTACAAAGTATGTAACCAAAATTGGATTTACATTGGCAAGGTAATTAAAATCCCAGCAAACCAGGGATCACCTGGGTTACTTGTCTCATAACAGTGACATTGATGTAATGCCTCTAGAAATAAAAAATGCCCTCCACACAGTAGGCTACAAATCTCCAATGATTTGCAGATTAAAAAAAAGAGCAATGAAGCTCTTTTCTCTCCTTTATGTACTAGTCCATATCGTCTTTCTTTGCAAACCAAATTTTATAGAACTCTAAAATTATGAAATTTATACACAGGAAGGAGAGATGTAACTTGCTTTGGTGTCATTTGGTTTTGTGTTTCTTCTGCCTCATTTCTCTTGTGGAGCCTTTTGACGGCTTTGCCAGAGAAAGGTTTGTACAGCACACCAGAAAACACAGAACATGGCTCTTGAATGAAAGCACTTCACAGACATTTGGAGTCAGGGTTTTCAAAGAGGATGAGACCAGATTTTGATGCCTCCGATACCCAGCAGCTCCTGTTGTGACATTAAGGGCAAAACTTCAAAGGAGTTCTTATTCTGATTATTACACAAGGGGCTTGAAATGTTTGGAGACTTTAGCCTTAATTAGGTAGTAGAATGAAAATGCATAGTGGAAACATAAAATCTCATTGCATATTGAATAGTAGGTGATCTTATATGCATGATGGAGACTGCTGCTGGATAGCAGGAAACTGCTAATTGGCATTAAATGTTAATGGAATTAATTCTGCTTCTGTGGGTGCATTTCTTGCAAAACTCCATCTTGTAGACCATCACTTTTCATTAGCCCCAGCAGATAGGTCAGTCAATGAGCACCTGCAGTCATTTCCCTACATTTAGCATATTTTTGCTGATGCATCAAATGGCTTGGAAAAAGTAGACCACATTTGTTTGGTTTTTAAAGAAAAAAGGCACCTTGGCAAGTACAATTAGCGATTACAAAAATGGGTGAGGTGGGTTCAGTGATGCCAAAAATCTGAAGAGCATATGAAGTCAGCTTAGTTGTCTGCATAAAATTTTATAAGTATTGCCATTGAAAAAAGCACATAACAATTATTTAGATTTTTGTGCACTTCTGTTTACTTGACTTGTCTTCAAAGAAGCCTCCATGTGGTTACTTCATGAAATACCAGATAAGAGGGAATGCAGGAAGCCTTCACTTCAGAAAACAAATTTTACAAAAATTTGATTAGGCTATCATGCAAGGATGGAGACAACTAATTTGAGTTAGGCCTTCCCAATGGAGTTAATGCATTCCTGAGAACCAGGTAATTAAATGCTGAATTTTTTGAGTAAGCTTTCCCATTTTTCTGCCCCTTGCTGTGTCTGCTAGTCAAGCATAATTTTCATTAAAGTATTTTCTGGTTAGGATAACTTGTCAGATACCATCTCTGGCTACTCCCTGGTGCTTGAGAGGCTCATTGGGAATATTTGATTTAAATTTTGGACAAATGAATCATATATTTCTGTTTTCTGATTCAACGACTGCAAAAAAAATTGTGGGAAACCTTTTTTTTTTAGTAATCCAAAATGAGTATTTAGAAATGTTTTTTGATATTTGACATAAAAATGGCAGGTTTTGCAAGTGCCCAGAAAATGTGCAGAAGGTAAATGCCAAAACTAAGGAAAAAGAAATAAGATTTGAGTAAGAATACGTGATGTCACCTCTGAGCTAGACTTTTAACTTAGCTCCACTCTTGGCTTCTGGCTACCACAAGAGCTCTGGCAACATTTTCAGCACGGCCATGACACTCTCAACATGATGTGAATGAGGGTTTGCTCTTTGATCCCCTCTGCAAGAGGGAAGGTGGCCTCCCTGGCCTTCAAGTTTTTGGTACCCAGAAGGGTTAGCTGAAAGCTAACCTGGGTGCAACTGCCTGGCTTGGAGCAGGAATATGAAGTACAGACTACTGAACCACCTTAGCAGAGATACTCAACTCAAAGCCTCACTGTATTTCCCAAAACAATTTCATCTGATAATGCGAAAGCATTGAAAAGTTATCCCCTTTCTTTTTATGTAGTTTACAAATATTTGTCATTTGATACAGAGCAACGACTGTATGTGTGAGACAGACATGTAACTACCCAACAAACCTCAGGAATGATATTCTGTCTTTGGATTACAGTATGAAAAAAAAGTTATTAATGATGTCCTCAGTCCAGAAAGATGCTTAGTGCCTTTTTCAGAGTAACTTAAGTACCTTTGGCTTTCAGGAAGCATCAGCACTAGGGCTAACGAGAAGCAGAAGCACAGAATCATTTAGGTTGGAAAAGACCTCTAAGATCATCAAGTAGAACCATAAGCATAACACTGCCAATTCCACCACTAAACAACATCCCAAAGTGTCACATCCACACATCTTTTGGATACCTCCAGGGATGGTGACTCAACCACTTCCTGAGCAGCCTGTAGACAGAGAAGACATTGCTATTCCTTGTTTTCTCATGCAAAAGTTAACCCAGACACTTTCTCTTCCATGAAGTGGACACACAGTCATTTTTCATCCTGAAAAATGAAACTGGGGATTAAAGCCAGCATCCAATGACAGCATTTCATCTGCTTTGTCGTGACAGGCAAGTGAAAACCGGAAGCTCCTGAATGCTCTGAAGGGTTTGCTGGATGACTTCCGCTCGGAGCTGCGGGACGAGGAGCGGGAGCGCCAGGGGCTCCAGCAGCAGTATGCCCTGCACAAGGCAGCCTGGGAGGTGGAGGTCACTGAACTCAAGTGTCGTCTCCAACAGGTAACATGCCCTAAGTCCAACACCTGTAAAGAACAGCTGATGTGCTTAATGAAACAGGAAGTTTACAATAAACTGAAAAGGGACTTTATTCATGCATTTTATCCTGGTGTCTGAAAGCCCGCACCTGAAGCCTGATCAAAGCTTTGCTGTTTGAATTGCCTCTTGGACTTCCAGTTGTCCCAGTACAAGGGCCCATGCAGTGGGCACTGTGTGACATAGGTGAGAACAAAGGAGCTGAACCTCTTGCTGTACTTTCTCAGCAGCCTTGGGTGGTGATGTATCAGCTGTGGTAATGAGACATGTGGGTGTCTGTATTTATTGGAGAGAAAAATGTCTTGTGGTTGGCATGCTCACAATTAGTTCATCACTATGCCTTGGTATGTAACAACTGCAGTATTTGATTTATAGCAGAGAAAAGAGTGATTCAACAACACTGAAGTGATAGATCAATATATTGATATTAAACCAGCCATTCAAAGCTACTGGTTAGTGATGAAAGAGAAAGTTCTCGCCACCTGCCATGGGATAATGTTAGAAGTATTTGTATAAAACCTGGCGCCAGGTGCTTCAGTGTCATGTAAGGCAGCTCACAGAATATGTACTGTCTCTAGAGCAGCATGAAAACAAATCAGCAAAAAACCCACAAGAATTTATTTCCAAAGCTGATGGCATAAAAGCTCTTATTTTACACATTGAAGAAGGAAGGGGTGGGAGAATTAGTACATTCGGATCTTGGGGAAAATCGTAGAGCTTCTCTGCAGAAGTAAAATATAATAAAAATATTCACTGTGGGAAGGGTGGTACATTTAGAAGGATTTACTAAATTTTAGAGGCTCACTGTGACACACAGAGCTGAGATGTGAGCACTACTTTTCCTGACCAGGTACTGTGGGCTGCTTTCCCAGAATGGAGGAGGCAGCTTTCATTTTTAGCAGAGTCTTCTCTGAGAAAATTCAAATTCTTAGTTCCACTGCTTCTCAGTGCACCAGCATTTCAGAACACTGTATCACTTGAAAAAGGAAACAAAATCAGTTCCTGTTTTGGCTCCTTCTAAAATATCTTGGTGACAGATTTACCTTAAGCTCGAGATGGCAACAAAGAATGAAACTTGGAGAAATTTTGACCACAGAACTGCCAAGCTTTCCTACTTTGCCTTTGCATGGGCAATAAACTTCCAGGCTGCCACTTTGGCTGGTGTTTGGCACCAGGACAGTGCTGCCACTCCTGCTGAGGAGTTTCCACACTTCCTTCTGGGGCTTTTTACCAGGCTCTTTGCTACCTCCACTGCTACACTGGAAATAATATACAACACTTGGTAATTACTGGGCAATGGGTGTTACTTGTTAGGGAGTCAGTGTTAGGGGCCAAACTCGGTGTATGCTTTGAGAATTTGCATTGAGAACATGGGACCCATTAAGGATATGGGAGTCCCTCACTATATGGGACTCTGACCAATGGTCCAGCTTCAGGATGCCTGGAGGGAATATAATATATCATATCATATATCATATCATGTGGTACACAGGTGTGAGAAAGATGATATAATGTCGACTTTGTTAAAATAGAATGCTGCTCTTTCAAAATTGATTTTTGTTGTTTGGTCATTTCAAAGAAAACAACTGGACTCTGAAAATTAGTGGTAGAAGATACCAGTGTTTTTAAGATTTCCCTGTCACTTCAAGTGGGTGTAACAAGATGTTCCCTGCAGCTCAGTACAATTTAAGTAACTCAAGCAATAATCTCTCAGTCAATTCTTTGGGGAGGCTGTTCCAGAAACTAGTAAGCATCACTCCTGAATTCAGCCTGAAATTTTTTTGCTCAGAAAGTTTGGGCTTATTTTCCACCTAGGGCAAGGTGAAGGTGTTGTCCTTCTCTCCTGCTAGAGGAATATGCTTCCCAGCAGACCTGCTGCCTCTCATTTTTGAGGACAATGTTAACTCCAGAGGCGGAAATGAGTTTTTGCTGCTTTTCACTCCATTTCACCTGCAGAGCTAGGGGATGGAGATGTATCCCATTCTGAGTCACACACACATCTACTGAGCTGTCAAGAAAAGGTCAGATTCCAAGGATGAATTCTTCACTCACCTGAACTTACACAAAACAATTGAGCACTTTTTCCCTCTGACAACAGTCCAGCACTGGCCCAGCTTGACCAGAGAGGTTGTACAATCTCTGCACTTGGAGGTTTTTCAGGATCCAACTGAACAAAGTCCTGTACAACACATTCTGACCTCAGAGTGTACCATGCTGGAAGGAGAGGGTTCAACAAGAGACTTCTGACATCCCATGAAACTTATATTTTCCTATGAATCTATTACCTTGGGCCAGCTCTTCTGATCTGTTTAAGCTAACTCCTGATCATGAAATTGAAGAAGGGAGGGAAGGTGGCGTCAGATAATTGCCCTTGAAATTAGTTCAGAGTCCAGAACCTCAGAGATGAGGGGGATGATCTTGGTGCATCTGCTGCTGCTGCTAACATCTTGTCTTGATGGAAGGCAGGAGAGTCACACAATAACACCACTGCTGAGGATTGCTGTGGGATAGGCCTCTTCAGAAGATTAATTCACTCTCCTTAGATTTCCGGTGCACTGAGCAAGAGCACAAAAGCAGAGCGGTAGCTGAGGACATTGTCCTGGAAATCGTCTCAGAGATAATGATGAGGTTGGAGTTTAGCTCCATGTTTCCTTTATTACTGGTACCTATATTCCCATCAGAAAGATCATAACTGATGCCTCAAGAGCATGAACTGGTAGAGCTTGAGAAGTTATTCCCTGTAGTTTCCACTGCCTTGATTTTAAAACTTTTTCCACTCTAAACATATTTGATCATTTATTGAGGTCTTAAGATGTAACAATTGCTATTATTCTGCCATTACCTTTGTAAAGTTAGGTCTTTAATCTATTGTCAGGCACAGGTTTTTACAGCAGAAAGTTTAACATCCTAGTAACATTTGACTTTATTGCCAGCTGGAAGGGAAGAGTGAGAACACCTCTGGAGAAACAGGTCTTGGTTCAGATGCAAAGGGAGCTTTTAAAAGGGAAAGAGAGGAGCACAAGAAGCTTCTGGCTGACAGTCACAGTGTGGTGATGGACCTCCGCTGGCAAATTCAGCACAGTGAGAAGAACTGGAACCGGGAAAAGGTGGAGCTCTTGGACAGGCTTGATAGAGACCGGCGAGAATGGGACCGTCAAAAGAAGGAGCTGCTCAGGCGGATAGAGCAGGTAAGGAGCCGTCAGGTAAGGAGTCATCTTGGGTGAGCAGTGCCTGTCTGAAAGAATAAGGCCATTGTACCATCACCACACTCAGGCCAAGCTCAGGGGACACCATTAAGAAGCAGCACAGGAATGTTTTTTCTTCCTCGGCTACATCAATGTTTCTCATGTTATGAAACAATTTATAAACACAAGGGAGTAAAAGGAAAATGCTCATAATCCCTATAAAAGACCATTTATGAGAAATCAGGTCTAGGTTAGAGGTCATTCCCTCATTTCAATTACCCTGGACAAGCATGGTCACATTCTGTTTGAAAGCTTTGGTGCATCTCTGTGCTAGAACACTCAACCCACAGAGTTACTTAGGGTTTGGTACACAGCTTCTTGCCAAAAGGGGATGTTCATCTGTGAATTAGCCACCAAAGATGCAGCTGCTGCAACTATTCAATCTCAACTGAATTCTTTTTCTCTGGCAAAGGAGCACAGGAGTTAACATGAAGAGCCCTGACTGATAAACACAGTTACCAGTACTAAATATTCAGATGAATATTGGCCACATGAATTTTGTGCAAACCCCTGTTATCCTTCGCAAATTTGGGAAATGTGTACCTACCCCATTGTTTTCATGCCTATCTGTATTTTCATCTGCTTACCATTAGAGACAAATAATACCTAAGGAATTTATTATCAGTCTGGAAGCAGCACAAAAAATGTAGTTTTATGAGGGGGAGTTAAAACACCTCTTTTGACTGAACATTGTTCAGCTCTGAGTCATGCATTCCAGGAAAAGCAAGAGAAACAACTGAAATTGTGGGTCCTCAACTAACTGAATGTTTTCTGTCCTTAGGACATCAGAAATGGAACCACCCCAAACCTGTGCATGCTCTTTAGAGAGCATTATTCTTGAGAAAAGCACAGAATGGCCTCACAGGTCTGAATCAATGAAAGCCCAGTGTAACTTCATGACCAATTTTTGAAAAGGATTCGTTGTCTGTGTTCCCATGTCAGGGCTGCAACAAGAAGTTAAAGAAAAGAGACCAGGCTGGAAACATTATGAGTACCAGACTAAACCTTGCTGTCGCTGTTAAACCCACAGAGAAGCACTTAGGAAAATCCTAAGCTCATGTGGGTATTTCTAAAATCAATGCTAAAAGTGTAGGCCTGGGTGGACAGTGCCAAACATGTTATAAACCAAGAAAGGTGATTTTTGAGCTTCTAAATTTCAAAGTATCAACAAACTATATTCTGATTTTTTTAATCTCCTATATATCTGAGGGGTTTTTTTTGTATTTCATGCAGCTTTTTGAGCTAGTCTTTATAATGCAACACAGTAGTGCTAAGTTAAAACCTAAGTTAATCTCCTAAGTTAAAATCATCAGAGCCTGTGAGCCTCATAGCAAAGTTCATCATGCAAAGTTCCTAGCTTGCAGGGTTCAGTGGCAAAAGGTGCTTAGTTAGTTCTCCATGGCTTGACTGGGCGGGTTGCTAACTGTTGTGTTGTAGTGGCCAAACTACCTCCTATGGATTCTTCATGCACAATGGGAATTAAGTAACCCTCAGAAAATTTTCCAATATACTAAGGACATAGACAGAAACTTTTCTTTGAAGAGTCACTGGTATCTCTTTGGATGTTTCTTTTCCTGTCCTTATAAATTGTGGAGGCTTAGGTATATCCTCAATAGCTTGAGGGACTTAACCTGGTTAAAGACTGCTTTTTCCATTCCCTGGGAATGGGGCACATTGAAGGAAGCCACAGAGAAATCCCTGTTAATGTCACCTAGCTTTTAACTCTCTTAAAACCTGACATAACCTCTCAGTGTCATCCTGGGAGAGCCTACGGAATAGCTCTTAGCTAGTGCTGGAACTGATTCCTTTCATTATGTTTCTGAAACCTCTGGGCTTTAACTATATATTTACTGTGCCAACAGAGTTGTACACAGAATTGGCAATGAATAAGGGAAATAAAAAATATTATTTCAAGCTAACTTCAGAGGACTAAATGACCAGAAATAACATTTGAAGCCTTGGCTACCTGCCTACAAAACTTCATAACTCCATCTTTGCTTATAATCAAACATTTCCCTGTGTGACAGAAAGCTTCCAAATATTTGCAAGCTTTTAGTTGAATATCCTCTCAGATTGCAGTCATGCCCTGCTTTATATGGAAACAATTAGTATATCTCTGAAGTCCTACTCCCCAGGGTTTTGGTGTGTGTATTCCATGTATGGAAATACACTGAGGATGAGGAGACTACACCACTGTGTATGTTTGAAACAAAGTCCAAGAGATAGCAGAAGCGAGTGTGCCACATTTCATTCTAATGCTTTATGCCAGTCTGCTTTCGCACAGCTCCTGAATAATACATGTATGATAAGAGGGAAGTCACACCAATGTATAAAATATATAAAGTACTTTACTCTGGATGGTGATGGGAATACTGCTTGCATAGAAAAAAACATGATGACCTACTTTCTTCAGAGCTCACAGTTGTTGTTTTTTCTTTTTAAGTACTCTGTCACTTCATTTTCCCTTAGAGACTCTCCCTCCCTGTGCTCCTAAAGCTAAATGTGCACAGAACACACTGACAAATATTTAAACCCACAAGATCACCTGTATGAAAAGTTGTGTATTTAAAGGTATCAACACATGGGGACTCAAAATTATTAGCCATTATTAAAAAGTTAGGACAATATTCGTCACTTTAATTCTCCTGTCATCTCTCTGAGGTTCAGAGAATAAGGCAGTATCGGTACTGTTCTCTCATAAAGGTTTCCAGAATGTTATCCTTATAGGATCCCTAAAACTCTGAAGGGCTTGTAATTAGAGCTATCTATAAAGAAAGCATGTAATTACCATTTCTCCTTCCTTTGAATCTTGCTTATATGCTCAGGAATGGCCTCCAGGATTTCTTGATATATACCTTCCAGCCCCTGCCTTTATAGCACACCTCCTTTTAATAAAACTCTTTCAGGTTTTGTATATCATGACCAAAACACTGAAGATGCATTTCCCTTTTTGTAGACCTGAATCAAGAAAAAAATCTCACTGTTTTCAACTCAAGTGTAAATTTAATCATTTGGGACCTAAAATGGTTTGGTCTAAATTAAGCAATAAAATGCCTGTTTATTTTCCAAACACAAGCAGCAAGATTAGTATGTTTTGTAGGTTCTCAGTTTGCAGGGCCCTAGTGAATGACTTCCATTTTCAGTTTATTGCCACTAATCTTAACATGCTGCTCTAGCGAAACATTAGAGTTCTTATCAGATTCCTGTGGTCATTTATCATGTTTGAAATTATCACTTACTCCATCCATCCTGTTGTATTTACAATTAAAAGAGAATCTGATCACATAATCTAATTTTAATATTGGCAATTTCAGTAATGGTTCACCCTCTCTTCACCAGTTTTTGAAAAGTGTAGAGTTAATGGCTTTGATGTCCCTTCTATAAATACGCATTTTCTTTGAACATGTTCTGCATGCCTAATTCATCCCTTTGACAATGTTGTTCTGTACAAATACTCAACTTTCCAGCTATGCATTCAGGCTAGGCCATTTATAAAACAAAGCTTTTGGTTTTTGTTAAGCATAATTTTCCACCTCTGGAAACAAGTGATATATATAAAAGTGTAATCTTTGCATTGCTCACCAGAAGCAAAATATCTTTGTTTTGATGAGAAGGCAATTCGCTCACCCTTCCATCAGCTTCTGCTTGTACTGCTATCAAGATTGCTTTTAAATAACAGACTGTGTTGATTTGCTTCTTTAAAAACCAGATTACAGACAGATGCATTATTTTGTATATACGTATATACTCCGTGTGTACATATGTATACATACATACGTAAATAAGCAAAACTGCACATGTACACATTTAATCACCCAAAATCCCATGAGTAATGGCATCAAAATTCTGGAGAAGTCTCTCTTTGTGGAATGACCAGTAGAGCAAGGCCAGTGTCCCTTGGAGGTGCACCCCTGGAGCAGGGCTGTAATCCCCAGGGCATGGGTGCCTTGCTCCTGGGGAAGGATGAGTTCTGCCAGATGCCATACACCACAGAAGTAATTGCTGTTCCTTTTGATCTGCCTTGTCTCCAGCTCCAGAAAGAAGCAAGCCCACGGAGAGGAGGTGGTTTGATGTGTGACCAGAGTGAGAGCAGCCGCCGGCCGTTTACGCCGCAGGGGAACCTCCGCGTGCCCCGTTCCATGGGGTCCAGGTCCTACTCTGATTCCGACACCATTCAGTTTGACGAGCGCTCGTTGTCCAAGCTGAAGGAGAGCGACAGGTGCAGCGCCACGGAAAACCTCTTTCTGGAATCACTGTCCCTCGACTCCCCCGATGAGCCTGATGAGCATCGCTCTCGGCAGCTGGAGAGGGAGAAATTCTTGACTGGACTAACAGAAGTATGAGCTCTTCTGCATTTTATCATGCTGTCATGTTATCTCTTCTGTCAGGATCAGTACAGCTTCCCTGCTGTAGGAAGTGAGATGTTGTGTCACAGGCACTGCTTACAGTTACCCAGTAGTAAATTTGGTATTGACAAGTTTTCATTCCTTCTTATAAGCTGATTAGATCAGTGTCAGTCACCTGAGAAACTGGGAGCCAGCCTGAAGGTCTCAAAGATTACTTCATCTTGTGGCCATTCATGTTATGTATGAGAACTGTATTTGACACCACATATTGGCTTGAAGGTCTTAAATCTTTTCCAATTGTAAGTAGATACATATTTATGAAGAAACATGGGCTTTACTCTGTTAGTAAAGCAGTAAGTGCTGTAGAGAGGCACTTCTGATTGTTCTGTCATGGTTCTTTCTGAACAGATCAGCATGAGTAAGTGAGATGTTAAAAAAATAAAGTTATCCATCAGCAAAGTACCTACCCTGAAGTCACACCATAAAGCTATAAAGACATAAAACACAGTGCTAAAAGATGACAGCAGGAAATGGCAAATGAAGTCTGTGTCCTCCACTATAGCAGGCTTATTTTCATCAATTCTGGGTCTTCACAGTTTGTTTATATTGTTTCTGAATGAAATCAGGCATCGCCATCCCCAAATGCTGGTACAAAACTAAAATATTGGGAAATCAAGTTCTTTGAGAGGGAGAAGAGAAAAAAAGATTTACAGAGGCAAGAAATGTGACTGTTCTTGTTACATAGCTGTAGGTAGCTATGTGTTCCAGTCAGATTTTCTTCCCTCGGTGCCATAAGTCTATTGCTGGCAGTGTGGGATCCCATGTTTATTATTACTTAGCCTTTTTTCCCTACATGTCCAAGTGCTCAGCGAAGAATGTTGGTAACACTATCAGGGAACTAAGTTTTGTGCTTAATTTTGATTGCTGTTCCCATTCCTTCAAATTCAGTCTGATCTTCAGAGAAAATCTCTCTTCCCTTTTCTGTTTTTCATATTATTACCATCATTAACAAAAGGGTGGGCAGCAAAATTTGTCCTTGGTGATATTTGCATAGCTTCTTTCCTTCAAAGCATGTTTTGGGGAAACATGGGCAAAGTAATTTTCCCTCAGCGGGTTTGCTGAAGCGAGACTGATTGGAGTTTAATGAGTAGCTTAACTGAGGATGCACAGAGGCGACTGCAGCTTGCTGACTCTACCTTTGACTCTATTTTCTTTTTGGTACTAACTGCAGTAGAAGTCAATCCAGCCTTCACCCTGATTATGCATTCAGTTAGGTCAGATTTACTCTGCAGTAACTCCACTGAAGCCACCGATGTTATTCCAGAATTATACCACAGTGAATGCAAGGAGGATCAGTTTACTACTATTTTTTTCTCTGACCCAGGATAAATACCAGAAAGGTATTTGCTGAATTAAGCAGTGCTGTTTTTAAACAGTCCCAATTTGAAATGCACTTTTGGTAATGTTCTTGATTTCATGAGGTCAAATAAAATATGTACAGTACCAATGCCCTTTTTTTTCCCCCCAATCCTATTTTGCATTCCCTGTAGTTTACTTAGAAATATAAGTAAACAGTTAGAATAACTGTAGAGCAAATGCTTCAGAAGTAGCTATTTAAAACCCCAACTCATTATGGGAATTGTCACAGGGAAATAACTGCCATAAAAACATCTTAATGCTGTTAGCAAGCTGTAGGTATTCTGTCTATGAAACAAGCAAGTCTTCCCACACATTTAATATATCAAGCTTAAGGAATTTCAACTGGTGCCACTTGTTGGTTCCTAGAAAATGTATAATGAAACATAATGTCAAAGAAACTCAGTTTATCTTTTATTTCAGCACAGCTAGGCCTCTAGCATAAAGTAGTTTGTTTCCACAGAAAAAAGTCACTCAAAAATATATATATCTATTGTGGAAAAAAGTGCCTTTTTTGGCCTACATCTATTTGTGATTGCATGGGAATATAAAAGTTCAAAGCTGTTGTAGATTTGGCATACAGGCTTTACCTGTGCAATGTGTTATCCTGATGGGATTGCCCACTCTCCTGCCTACGTACAAAGTGAAGAATATTCCCACTGGCACTTTAAGAACCTATATCAGAGAGAAAATAAGACACTTTTTAGAGACAAACATACCTGCTGCAACTAATGGGAAATAAATTACAAAATACCCATAACTAATGCCACCAACATCTTTAGAAATAACTTATCCTGCTTGTTTCTGTTTTCATTCAGGAGGAAGAAACACACAAAGGAAATCTTCAAAGGTGAGTAAAACTTGCAGGGGAAAGCCCAGCAAATACTCAGCTGCTGGAGCTATGACTCTGCATCCAAGCCACAAGCCCAGGACATAGCCATGTCACCTCCTAAACAGCCTGCAAGCCAGATTAACGGATTCACCCAGGCATTAATTTGTCTCAATATGTTTCAGTTCTACTCTGATTAACTTGGGCCACATTCAGCTGTCATGCACAAAGATCAAATTCTATGAAAGTGCATGAAGTTGCAGCTTACGGTGAAATCTACACCTGCCTTAGCAAGAGTGCAGTACACACTGCAGACATCAATATATAGAGGAAAACACTCAGTGCTGAGGACCTGATATGCTGCTGCATGTCAGGGATATTTTGCTTTGGAGTGGTTCTGGTCTTATCCCATGGGTTGAATACCCACCTAACCCTAGAATGAATTAGTTGTGCTTCTGGAGAGCATCTTCCAGCTCATTTTCATCCCAAAGGAACAAAGCCTGTGCTCTCTGAGATTGCCCTCCTGATGCAAACCAGAGCATCTCACTAGGAGATCCATTTAGAAACCATACTCACCTGAATCCCTAACAGAGACACACCCAAACTGCAGCAGGAGCTCTTGATTAAAAACTCACAGTGTGACTTGGCTGCATCCTTTGGATCACTGATCCATGAAAACCGCTGCTTGCTCTCACTGAGTAACCTCATTGAACCAACTCTGATAACTATGCTCATTTGCATTTTTATTTAGTCCCATTCCAATTTTTTTTCTTAAAATAAAGCAGTAGGATAGCTCATCTGAATACCTCTGATTTGTACAAATTAGTAAAATGTGGGAGAGCCAAGAATTCAGCATTACTACTTACAGAGATTCCCTTGGTTAAATTTTGGCATGAGCTCAACTCACCAAGGCAGTTCAGTGTAGCAGCATTTCTGCTGGATGTCCCACATCACTGCACACCAGCTGTGCAGCCTGGGCAGTCTCAGGAGTGGGGGTGGGCTTGATGATTTCCCAGCAGGTCAGAAATACTCTACACTTGCTTTGAAAAGTGTGCCTTGTATTGTCACAAACACTAATTTCCTGTGAATGGTATAATTCTGAGATGCATCCTACTGCTCCACATTACAGATATTTGCCTAGCACTAATCCATGAGAAAGCAGTAAATTAAGAACCTTTACTAAACCATTTGGTACTTTTAATGGCACATCACAGATGTTTGTGTTCACAGCTATTTCAAAGATAATACAAGGGGCCTTAAATGAAAGAAAGGGCTAAAGGAAGGAAAACTACAAAAGGGTTTTTCACACAGAGGGTACTTCGGCACAGGCTCCCCAGGGAAGTGGTCGTGTTATCAAGCCTGCCAGAGTTCAGGAAGTGTTTGGACAATCCTCTCAGGCACATGGTGTCATTTTTGGGGTGTCCTGTGCAGGACCAAAAGTTAGACTTCGATGATCCTTGTGGGACCCTTCCAACTCAGGACAGTCTATGATTCAATGATTGAAGTGGTTTTATATGTAAGCAGATGGTGAATGTTGGGTTTCCAGAGTTTGCTGGTGAAAATAAGTTACTCTCCAACAATTTCCAGGCACATGAGTGACTCTCTTGTGTTCCTCTCTCCAGGGCAATGTCCGTTTCTTCCATGTCTGAATTTCAGCGCCTGATGGATATTTCTCCGTTTCTACCAGAAAAAAATTTGCCTTCATCTGGCAGCAAAGATGATATAACACCTCCCTTGTCTCCTGATGATCTGAAATACATTGAGGAGTTCAACAAAAACTGGGATTACAGTAACAATAGAAACCATGGTGGGACAACTGAGAAGCCTGCAGAGGGTTGGGCAGAAAGGACAGAAATTGGAAAAGCTGGCAATGATCCTGCTTCAGATCCATTCCAGGCATCCTCATGGTACCTCACCACCAGTGTCACTATGACCACCAACACCATGACCAGCCCAGAGCACTGCCAGAAGCAGCCAACAAGGAGTCACAGTGTTACTGACAAAATGGGAGTGCGGGTATTTCACAGCCCACCGGTTGTCCGTAGGTTCGATAACTCAGTGATAGCTGGCAGTGAAGGGAAAAACCAGGCTGAGCCAGACTTCCTGTTTTCTGTGACCAAAGCTATGGGGAACGTCACTGAGACAAAAGGTGCTTCCTCGGACATGTTTGGAAGGTGGTCTTGTGACCTGGCCAAACACCATAAAGATTTTCTGGAGAACGGTCTTCATCCCATTGAACGTCCTATTTGCACTACTGTGGGCTTTGCCTCACCCTTGCACAGCTTGGAGATGTCCAAGAACATGAGTGATGACATGAAGGAGGTCGCTTTCTCTGTCCGGAACGCAATACGCTCCAACTCCACGGAGCCTCAGTTTAAGGACACGGCGTGCCAAACCAACGGCATGAGAACGACAGGGACACAGACCACCCAGACCATCAGCGTCGGCTTGCAGACGGAAACCCTGCGCAGTATCACCAGCAGTCCACACAAGTGTCTGACACCAAAGGGGGGGTCCACGCCTGTCTCTTCGCCATCCAGGAGCCTAAGAAGCAGGCAGGTGACCCCCGTCATTGAAAAGGTCCAGGCTAAGTTTGAACGCACATGCTGCTCCCCCAAATACGGCTCTCCAAAGCTGCAAAGAAAAGCCCTTCCCAAATCAGACCAGCCAAATAACCGGACCTTGCCTGGCACACCTCAGAAAGGATTCAGTGAGTCCGCTTGGGCTCGATCAACTACCACACGGGAGAGTCCTGTCCACACCACTATCAACGATGGCCTGTCCAGTTTGTTCAACATCATTGACCATAGCCCCATCTTTCATGAGACCTTCCAAAAATGCCCCAGATCTGGCAGCCGGTCCAGGTCAGCAGAACCCAGACCGGAACTGGGCACATTGCAGGAGCCATGTACAAATGCCCGTGGCAGATCACCCAGTCCTCTCCGTCTGGGGACAGAGGCACAAAAGGAAGAAGGATCTGAGGTGACAAGTATCAGGCAGGACTTATCTGCTCCTCCAGGGTACACACTTGCAGAAAATGCTGCCAGGATCTTGAATAAGAAACTTTTGGAGCATGCCTTAAAGGAAGAGAGAAGGCTACCTTCACACAGCCCACCAAATCTTAGCAATGACAACAGCACAGGAGAAATTGTCAAAGTAGATCCAGGGTCCATAGAGGTAATGAATTTGCTTGTTTTTCCTCCTATTGCTAAGTGCACTCTTCTTTGAGAAAATGTATTATGAGATCTCTTGCAGTCCTACTGAGTATTTACAGTGAATATCCTAGTCCTGTCCTGGTACAACCATCAATTTCCAGTCATGAAACTTTGGATTAGTCACTGAAGAATGCATGAAAGAATTGAATTTCTATCCTGGCAGCTTATTGGCTTGAAAGCATCAGAAGAGTTTTATACTTTATGGGATAAAAATTGGTTCTTCCCTGAATGGCTGGGATAAGGGTTTTCTGTCACAAAACACACAACATGTTATAGATGTTCTAGGGACACTAGGTTTGAATAAATTTTTATTTATTGGATGGAAAGGCAGATTCTTTCTCCTACACAAGAATGGGTCTTAACAAGTTTGTGTGAAAAATAGTCTCTACAGTACCCTGGAGCAAAACTCCAGGGCCTTCAGCATATCTTTTCTGAATGTATCTGATTAAGTTTGGCTCAGGTCTGTGAATGTGATTGAACGGCATGATGTTTGGTACTGACTGCTGCTGCCACACAAAAATAACAAAAAGCAAAAAACACACATATAATCAACTAATCTAGACACATACCTATTTAGTGTTTAAGAACTCCTTGCTGATATTTTGTCAAGTCATCATCTGTCTCAGCAAGCGTGACCAGATGTTGGGGGTCAGTCTCAGGTGCAACAGCAATCAACAAAATAAGAAGGTGTAATGATGGGTGAAAGCTTTCAGTTATCAGTATTTAAACCTCCTGTTTCTGGTGAACCTTTGAGGGCACTTGAGACTCTTACTCTTAAGAAGCCCAGAAAAGTTGAACTACGCCCAGTTCCTACATGCATATGTTGCCTTTCTGGTACAGCCATGAAAAGGGATGTATACTACTGGTTGATGACAGTCCCCAGGCCAGAGGCAAGCGCTCCTCATCCTTTCTGCCCTGTGCTGCCTCTTCAACATTGTAGTCTTGTGGTGAGCCCTGGCTCCAGGGAAGCAGATCCTTGACCCCTGCACACCCCATACATCCACCTTGCCTTCACTGGGCAGACTCCTACTACCTCTGCCTCAGATACCTCAAAAGGGAAGGTTCAAACCCTGTTTTCTAACTCAATGTTTGGCATGAAGGACTTCTGGGGACCTGAGCGCTGAAACCTTTGGTCTGCA
Organism: Hypocryptadius cinnamomeus; assembly: GCA_013400635.1. Taxonomy (NCBI): domain Eukaryota; kingdom Metazoa; phylum Chordata; class Aves; order Passeriformes; family Zosteropidae; genus Hypocryptadius; species Hypocryptadius cinnamomeus. The sequence goes on along the minus strand of VYZP01070224.1, from coordinate 16,918 downwards.
GTTTTCCTTGCCCTAGTGGGTGGTTCTCAATGTAGAGTCAGTTCCTTTTTTGTAGGTATTGCTCAGAGGATGTGATCTTTTTTTCCTAACAGACAATACAAACCTAAGGATTTGTTCCCTATGTGCAGTTTAAACAGATATAAGCAGGGAAATTTTTCAATTAAAAAAGGAAAAGAAACCACATGCACAATATAAATACTAGTGAGTGAAAGTGGTCTTTGTGCACAAACCTCGGAGTGAATAAAGGTGGGAAGCAGCCTCATAAATTTTACTTTTTCCAGCTATCTCTGTATTTTGTCCTTAGTTTGAAATACTGGGAACACACTACTGGTGTGTATTAGGAAGTGTGTTGTGCTCTAACAAGTTCAATTCAGCTTTGCCTTCAAGGTAACCCTGGAAACTCTTGATTTCCTCCTGTATCTTTTAACTGCCTCAGTAGGTTTCAAATATAGGTAGATGGATGTCATCCCACATCATCACAAATTGCTGTTGGCAAAACACAAACTAGCAACACTACCTGAGTTTGATGCACAGAGAGATTTGGGTCAATGCTATTTAGCAAAAACCCATTGACCATCAAACTGGCAGAAAATTGCTCCTTTTTGTGAATTCTCAGTATCTTTTGCCTAATTTTTTGAGTTATGAGCCCTAGAGCTAAGACTTGTTTCTCCTTGCAACTCCTACATGACTGTTATGACTATAGTCTAGATGCACACGTTTTGTTCTTTGGCTGCTCCTGGCATTTCTCAGGAATGTGGATTGAAAAGGAAACTGGTGGGCATTCACACAATGAGCTTAGCTTTTCCTAACTGAGGTGGTGCTCTGGAAGATGTACTCAAGGGAAGTGTGGGTTTGCTGCAGAAAAAAAGCACCCACAAATAAGTTTAGACTCTGCAGGTGCCTTGGGTTATTTGTGGATTACCCTGACCACACAAATTACATTTTGTACAAATTCTCTTAGCACATTTTGTACAAAGCCAGACACAGCTGTTCAGGGAATTTTGATCTTGAAGGAGGCAGGTTTGTGCGTGGGGCAGCGCTGACACAATGCTTCCACCGTCCAGTAGATTCCTGCTCCGCTTCCCTCTGACCTGTTGGTTTCTGGCCAAGTCAAGTGCCCTTCTTACCACCAAACGCCTTCTGGGTTCTGCAGCCATGGCATATTAATGAATTTTAAACTTGCATGAAGCACCTGTTGGTGACTTTTCTTCAATTTGAGCTTCTGAGTTGTTTAGTTAGATAATTTCCTTCTATATTCCTGCTGCAAATATAAAATCTAGTTCATATATTTATCTATTTATGTACGAGTGCATGTGCATGTGAGTGTATATGCATACAGAGCAGCAATAACTTCGTGTTTTCTGACTTGCCCAGAGCTACTTACAGGCAAATTCATATCCACATAGTGTGGCCTACTAGTGCTTATCCTGCTAATTCACTAAACCCCTATCTTAGGTGTGTATCATAGGATTTATACATTTTACTATTAAAAATGCAGATTAGCATTACCTAACTAAGAGCTTTAGGAACATTTTGATTTTATGACTAGCGAGGGTGTAGATTGTGGAGGTTACACAACAGTCCTGGACTGGGAGTCAGACTCATTTCTGGAGACAGCACTGTGAAAGGACCATCCACACAGACCCACAGATGAGAGAGCAGGTGCTGCATCCTCTGCTCGCCAGGGCATAGCAATTGCCACAGGCTTGTCACTGAACCATTCAGCATGGGAGGGGGAATGTCAAAAATCAGGGAAGGTGTTGACAGAATTAAAGGGCTTTGGTGAAGCTTGAGTTTCCCACCCAGCATCACTGCTGAAGAGAAACAACAGAGAAAGGTGAGACAAAGAGTTGTCATGAAACCTGAGCAATAGAAGTGTAAGCAACAAACAATAACAGCCATTTTCTTGCTTGTTAAAGATTTCCTAAGCAGAAACTCTCTCTTGAAATCAAATGAAGTGGAAAAAATACAGCTTTATTCCTCTCATAGTAATGTGGTTTTTCCCTAGCCCCAATCAAGGCTGGCAAAGAAAAACAGATAAACAGATATATTTCTCTGCTGAGTAGAAATGTTTGGTTTGTTTATTGTTATGTCCATTTCTGAAACTGTGCTAGGATTGTAAAAGGTTGGTTTGTTTTCTTACTTTCTTTCTAAGTCTTTTTCTTCTAGTGGCTTGGCTTTTATTTTTGATTATTAGTTTCCCTGTGGTAACACCGGTAACATGATCTGAATGAGAAGTAACATCGGAAGACTTCTTCCTTGCTGACATGAAATCTTCACTTTAAAAAAATAATCAATTAAAACAGTTCTTTCCAACCTACTTGCTTTCTTTTTCTTTTCTGTCTGTTCTGTCCAGAACCAAACTGTCTTATTAACTACCCCCTGGGGACTCTAACCCTGCCTGCCTCACTGCTGTAAGTCCTTTCTACCTTGTTTCCAGAGCTTTCCGAAAGCGGTCATTCTTGAACACATGGGTTAACAGAGGGAAATAAATGACCACAGCTCCAGAGGTATCAGCACGCACCTGACATCCCTGTGGGGTTCTTTGTGTGGGAGTCAGGAAAAGCTCAGGACAGGAGCTCATCTCCTGTGTCCTGCAGCAGCACAGGCTGGGAAGACATCACACTTAAGTCAAAATTTGTGCTGTTGGGGTTTTACGCTCTTAAAAATTGGCAAAATTTAAGACCAACACAAAGGTATGCAAAAATGCTGGGGAGGAATTCAGATTTGTGACAATTTTTTTTTTCTTTTTTTTTCCTTTTTTTTTTTTTTTTTCCAAATGCACAGCACTGTGCAGGGCTTCTGGCTGCCCCAGAATACCTTCCCTTCAGTTCTGGCTACAGCAGCAGGTGGAGAGGGCTGGCAAGGGGCTTCAGCACCAGCCTGGGGCTAAAGGCTAAAGTCACCTTTGCTAATTAAGCAGTTCCGGGCCCAGTTCTGATATAAATGATATAAAGTAGTCCAGTGGCTACGGTTGCCACAGTAGAGGGAAGACACTGTGCAGACATAAGCTCTGACCATCCACTCTGCCTCAGAGAGAAGAGAAAACTGTTTTCTTTATTTATTAATATAGACATAGCCATGGTGGCTGACAGCCTGTTTTAGGAAATAGCTAGAAACTAAAGCTGAAATTATCTTTCCCATTTTCAGTGCTCAGGCTAAGAAATGCTGCCTATCCACCTACACCCCTGAGCAACTACCAAACTAATTTATCCACAGGTTATTTATTTTTTTAAAACCATTTCTAGCTATGACAGCTGCATGTAGTAAAGGAGGAAGGGTTTTCACAAACCATTCTGCAGAGTTTCCTTGTCATGGCTGGATTTCCACGCTGCAGGTGGGGGTGACTGACTCAGCAGCCAGCACTTTATAAGATCATGCTGCCAGTCACTTTTGGCCCTGGAGCAACATCCATCACCAGCACAGCCTTGTGTGCTGCTGGGCATGTGTACATCACAGATAAGATGAGCTTAACCTTTCTGTTTGGTAAAAGCTGACCAACATCTGCGGGCGTGCTGGAGAGAGGCTTTTGAACGGGGAGGCAGCAGTGGAAATAAATTTTGTTATCACTGTGCTAACTCTGATTTACTGCTCTGAAACTAGGATAAAGCAGCCAGGAGCAAGCAGCACTATAAAGATATCATTTTAAGCCTCCTTTTTGAAAGAGGCTAAGACAAAACCCACAAATCTCATAGCCTCAATTCACTGTGTTGTGCTGCCCATGACTGTTGCTGCACAGATGGATTTCTCTTAACAAATCTGGGTCTAGTGGCAGCTTTCACAGACCATATGCTGCCCCAGGCACAATGGGATAAGGTGAAATAAGGACACACAATCTTTTTGTTAGCACCAATTTCCATTCACCCTTACTGCTGTTTTAGCAAGGGTTGTGAAGTTTATGGCACAGAGATGGGGTGGGGAATGAGGATGCAGAGAGGAGGGGGTGCAGGCTGAGGTGCTCTGCGAGTGCCGAGGGCAGCTGGTCATAGCTCTTTCTCAAGCACTGGTGCACAGCTGTAGATCACCCCATTGGCTGCATGCTGCCCAAAACACCTGGACTGACCCTTCACTGAGGCTTCCCCAAGTCCAACAATGCACTCTCTCCAAAACAGGTGTCACCAGCTCCATTTCTCATACCTCAGCTCTCTGTCTTCAAAATTGGTCCTTCTGTCCTACGACATTCATGTTTGGTCTTCCACTGCAATTGAGAAGTTCAATGTCGTATCACCTTGTTTGTTCACTGTCAATCACATCATGTTACCTACTCCAATATTCTCCACCTTTAGTGACTATTCTTCTCCATGATAAACAGTGTGCTGAGAATCCAGGCCTCCCTGCTGCCTTGGTATCCCTGTGTCTTACTGTGCCACAGCTTTCCCTTTGCATTGTATCATTTCTGGTCTCTCCCTTCATTTACCACTGGTTTGCATTCCGACTTTGGTTTTTACTGAACTCCCCCTGTACATTCCAGTGACTGCTGCTTGGTGTGCACATCGCTAGATGTTGGCAAACTGCTCTGATTTGCTTTTATAAATTTCAAAGTATGCAGTGAAATTCAGAAGTTTGGCCTTGGCCCTATGAGACAGACTTGCTTCCACAGTCACTCATCTTGATGTAAGAAGCATTCAGAGCAAGGCAGGAAGTGCAACTGTACTTTGAGCAAAGTCCATGAATATTAGAGGCATCACCATCTTAGTGCCAGAGTGAAAAATCACAACTGCAGATTGTTTCTAATTGCAAAGCTAACCAAGCCAGAACAGTGGAAACTCAGTGAAGGAATAGAATTTCCAATTTCTTCCGTTTCTGTGAATGTTGCCTTTAACATAGAGTACCTCTGAATCCTGTAATTCAGGCTTCAGCAGCTGGCAGTTAGCAGTGGTGTTCCAGAAAATGAAATCTGTAGGTAAGCCTCATCTTTAACCCAGCTGGAGACCATAACTACCCCTGTAGTCATTATCCTGTGCTAAGAAGTCTCCTGCATGTCAAGTCTGAACTCTGAAGGCGAAAAAAAGGAGACAGTGGTTGATTTTTCACCTGTCTTGCAAATGCCAAACCTAGCCTTTTTTTGCCAGGTCAGCACTTAGAATAAAGTGTTGAATAGTGGATTTTCCTGAATTATTATGCAAATGTACTTTTCAGCTCTTCTCTTTCTAGCACAAGGAAAAACAGCAGTTGAAAGTGTGTCAGCTATTCCAACTCACCCTCTTTCTTTCATTGTCTCCTTACCTGTTCCATAAATCATGGATACACATGCAGATGCCTGGAGCCCTCACGCAGCCGGGTGTTCGCTGCTTGCTTTTGTCCCACGCCATGACACACGCTTAGCTTTAGTTTGGCGGTTTTGTTTCTTAATTCTTCGCGCATCCCGACGGTCTCTAACGCAAGTCACTAACAGCTGTTTTGCTCTCTTGGCTGCCAAGGAACTGCCTTGTTCTGCACTAGCCCCGTCCCTCCAACCCTGCTTCTCCCGGCCAGAGAGACCAGCGAACCGGCGCCCACCGTCACGATGGGCCTCACATTCCCCTACTGCCTCACAGTCGCAGTCCACCGGAGACCTGACTTCCTCAGAGGAGTGCGGAAGCAAGGAGCTGCTGGCAGAGACCCCCAGCCAGGGAGGCGAGCCGGCCTGACTCCGCACGGGAACCGGGCGGGCCACCCCTCGCCTCCGCCAGGTCGCCCGCCAGCCGACTCTGCCACGAAGGAGGGAGGTCCGCTTGGAGAGGTCAAAGAATGTTCTCAGACACAGCTGCTGAATGTGCAACCTGGGAAACAGAGGTGTTTCTAGAATGAAACAGTTAATGTGCCTGTAATAACTTAATTTTTTTCATAGCTGAGAAAACTATTTTTGTCTCCATCTTTTCTACATACAGTATATTAACAAAAACAACAAAAAAAGGGGTTAAAATGATATAAAGTAAGATTTAAAATAAAATGTAAATTAAGTTTTAAGGGAATTTGAATACGTGCTCGCGCTCTCTCCAAATACTGACTGCCTTTTGGTTATATTTGCACTGTTACGTTTTCAGTTTTGGTTTTGGGTATTTTGGGTTGGTTTTTTTTTTTTTTAATTTCATGTAAAACTAGGGTCTTAAGTTAATTTTATTCTATTTTAATGTCAGTGTTATCGGTTTTTAAAGGTAAGGTTCTTAAAGATGCTTCAACTGTCTGAAGCGATACTTTTTAAGTAGTGAAGAAAGCCATTAAGCTCGTTCACTAGACTTGTAATTAATTGAGATGGAGGGGAATACAGGTAAACACAAGTAAATGTGTAAAAAAAAAGTAAAGAATGCCTCAGAAAGTCTTACAGATTTAGCTGTAAAATACACCTACAATACTTGACTTGCATGCCTCTGGGTCCTCGCACTTTAGTGCATGTACATACTGCTACTGTACCATCACATAAATGTGAGTCAATCTGTTTCACTGTAATATTGTTGTGAATTTACCTGTACTGTACTTTTATTGTTGGTATTCTTGCATTGACTATACAAAAAAGAGTTTTTAAATTATTGCTAGCAGTTCAACTGGCTATGTACAGCGTTTACTGAGAACTTCCTTCGTTTTGGAAAAACCATGGAAATCTCTGGGCATACTAAATTGTAACTGGTCTTGTTTAAGAGTCTGTTTGAGACCATGTGAAGTGGAAATAAAACCCTCAGTATTTACAAGCTGTTCGAGTGCTTCATAATGTTTTTTTTATGATGGTACTTCCCAGATTCATTTAACTGGGGGACATAAAAGCCCCTGAGCTCCTCCTTTATTCATAAGGGAAGAAAAAACTTCCTTATATGAAATAAATCACAGCAAAACCAAATATTATGCTGTGCTCCATGGACTCCTGTGAACACTCGATCAGACCGTGGGAAGGTTTCTAAATTCCCTCCCTGAACTCCACAAGACATCTACTCATGCAGCTTGTAGGACCCATCTTCTCACTTTCTCTGAGGCCCTATGGCTTGTTGTTTTCTCACTCATGGGAATTAAAACCAGCTAGCTAAATGGAACACCAGAAATATGACATGTCCAGTATTAATCTAAGCTTATGTACCATCTGCATTACACACAGAGACCAATATACAGGGCTTTTGTAAAACTGAAGGCTAACAATGAGAAGTAAATGCAGCCAAGAATTCACACTTCTGAGAGGTGGAAGCCTCTCAAGCTACTTTGCCTAAGACCATCTGTTTGGCCACATGCTTTCTCTGGAGCCCCAGAACTGCTCTGACTCGTTATCCCGTTGCTGAACTGGCTCATTCCCTTTCTGTTTCCTTAGCTGAGGTTTTCTGAGGCTCATTTGTTGAAGAGCACCATCTGGGCTCCCTAGAAGCCTTCCTGGTTAGTTCTGTCAAAATAAGCCCTTCACATCCTGTCCTGCTGTGTCACAGCCAGCTTTCTAGGAAGTTTAATTCAGCTGTTGGATAACAACAAACTCCCTGCCTCCCAAATCACAGCCAATTTAGGTCTGATTACTCCCATATCAGGTAGGGCTGTAGCTATTGACCTGGGGTCAAAATGTCCACCTGTGGGTCATCATTACAAAAATGGCCACTTATCAAATGGGCAGTGACTGAACAGTGCTGCTCTCTGACGGCTCTCTGGTGACACAGTCAGAGTCACAGAGCAAGGGGTGTCCAGTGCCAGTGAGGAGCAGCAATAGTCATGTTAGTGATAGCTGCCTTCCCAGCTGTCTCAAAGCCTCTCTACTAGCCTTTTTCATGAGTTAAGTATAATTCCCAAGTCTGAATGCCTAAAATTGTCCATGGTGGCCACCCTGTTTGCTCGAAAACCTTCCTCCTGCAACACATTGCTGAATTGTTGCACTAATTTTGGTTTGGGAGTGGAAGGAGGAGTACATGCAAAAGTGTTTTGAAGGTGAACTGCAGGAGTCACAGTGATTATTGGAGAAGACTAAGCCACAACTGAAAAATCCTTGTTTGTTTTCAAAGTAGCTTTGCAGGGATAAGGGGAAGTTGACTGCTTTCTTAAAAGCTACTTCTCCTTCATGAAGCAATTGGAGGTTGCAAATGAATGAGCAATGTTGACAACCAGCAAGTAAAAATGATGTTCTGTTTCTTGTGACAGCTGTAATTTTTTTCTTAATTATGCACCAGAAAATTCAGGGCACTAATCTGTTACTTTGATGCCAGAGGATGGTATTTGCCTTCCAAGTCAAGGATACCCCAGTTTGCAAAAATAGCTGCTGGCCATCCTGAAGATCTGTGAGGATATGCAGCTGCCTGTGGCTTGACAAGTAAAGTGCTTCTGAAGCAGCAGCAATCACTGAAACAAAAGTGAGAGAGCAAGCAATAGCAAGAAGGAGAAGGTTAAGCACAAATAGAGATTCTGTGGGCAATGATATTAATTAAACATAATCTTCTTTCTAGTCTAATTAGAGAATACAGTGACATCAAGAAATATCCCATATTTCTACTGGCTCTTTGGAAACAACAGGGGTTTCCTCTTCCAATACTGCTGCTGGTGGGTTTGGGACATTCCTACCCACCCTCACATTATTCCATCATTGCTTACATAAATCATAAAACAAATGACAAGTCTCTAGTCCATCTGAAGTCCTTTTACAATCTTCTGAGAGAAAATAAAAAGCCTTTTTAGAAAGTCTGCAGCTCAGTGTCTATGGGGTATCTGAATTATTGCCTCATGAATAATCAGGGCAAGAGAAGCCTCACAAATTAGCACACAAGTTAGTGTAAGGGGATGTGAATACATATATCACAGCTTTGTTTGGTAAGGCTGAAATAGCTGGATTTCACCCAGGGGTTTGTGGTGCCAGAAATTATGGCCTTGGGATATCACCTGATATGATATCAGGAGCAGGACTGCAACCCGTGGCATCCCTCCCAGTCCAGACAGCTTTTGAGGTGGCTGTGGCACCCCAGGATGATGGTGTATTCCTCATGTCACAACACTGATGTGTCTGTCTGGGTACCATGAGGAGGAGAAGTCCCCCCTTTCTCCCACTTTACTTCCTGCCTCTTCACAGTCACCTGCTCACAGCACGCTGCCCTCCCCTCTGCACGCCAGGGAGACACGGATAAATACCAGTGGCAATGGCGTACAGCCTCTTAACTCACCGACGCAAAATAGGACAACCTGGCAACACCACACCTGTGTTGTGCCTCAGTGCCTGGAAAATGACCAGGCTCGGACCATCCTTCCTCATTACCCTTTCCCCTTCGCATCTTTCTCTGCACAGAGGGAATCTCCATGACCATACATTACCCCAAAGTATGCATTTTCCCCTCATCCCTTCCCTTCCTGAGTATCTGAACCACCAAGCTCCTCCATGGTCTCTTTGGAGTTATCCCATTTCTCACTCACTCCCTGTTCCCCAGTTTTTACTTTGTTATATGTAAATCATTGTAACCTTCTGGAGTATTATTAAGCTGCTGAGTACATATAATTTTCATACAAAATGACAGCTAATGTCTTCAGTCTCCACACAGTCCAGCCTGCTTCACAGAGAGGCTTAATAGCTTTGAGCAAAGTCTGCTTCCCTTCCCTGTTATCATCCCCTTATCCATCATGTGGGAATATGAGACATTGTGCCTTCAGGTTTGGGTGAGAGATTTCACTGCCTTGCTATAGATGTCTCCAGAACAAAAGCCTAGCACCTGTTGATGAAAATCCCTTTTTATTCCCTATCAGAGTAGATTTAGGACTTCTCTCATTATTCAATCTTCTTTTTTTGGCATACCAACACTTTCTAGAGGCCAGTGTTGTCATCCCCCGAAAAAATACATGAGAAATCCTGAGAGCACTTGGTGATTTGGGCAGGATTTCACCATTGAGGGAGGGATCAATGGGCTGCTCAGCAAAGACAGTGCAGACTCTCATCCTGAAGCTGGCCTGAAGCAAGGTGATGCTCCATATTGAGCAAGTGTTTGGAGGCAAAGCTGCGGTTGGGTCTGCACAGGCCCAAAGTAGCTCCTCAGAAGTCCCTGGTTTGGCAGCCAAGCCCCTGATTTGACAGCCATCACTTGCAGGTTAGAGCTGCAGGAGGTCAAGAGGTGGGTGGCAGAATGTTCCCCTTCTGGGGACAGGGCCTGGGAGCCCAGGGTGGCAGACTGAGATCTGAGGAGAGAAGGTCATAGAAAAAGAAAAAATCAGTGTACTTGGCAGCTGCAAGTAGATGAATATCTCAATGAGGAGAAGAAAGAAGGTGATTTGGACATTGAGTTTTATATGGTTCTCTAGATGGCAACAAGCCTGGCTGAGCAATGTAAGCAGATACTGCACTGAAAGGGAAGAGTGCTGTTAGGCCATGAAATGTGAATCCTGTTAAACCTCAACAATAGCAAATAGCAAATTTTGGTTTGTCCTTTTAAATCCCTAGGTGGTTTGTTTGGGGTTTGGGTTTTTTTTATATACCTTAATTGTATTTCATAATTTCTACAGTAAGACTTTAGAATACGTTTACACACAAAAATGTCATGGACTCAGGTACTCTCCTAATCCTCCTCCTGCTCCTGTTTCCCACTGTGATCCATCTGGATTAGCCTGCAGAGGAGAGAGCTGAGTGCAAATGGATAGGCTCATCCCACAGCCTTGCTCAGCAGGTAACTCTTTCTCACTGAGCTGGTTGGAACTCACCTGTCTCAAAAATATCAAGCCCTGCCATAATGGGATAGGGCATCATTCTGGGGTTGAAAAAATTACCCCTTTAAAATAGGAGATGAGGAGTCCATACATTTTAGCTATTAAGAATTGCAATGTTAAGTGCTTAGCAATTTAGAACATATATCTCATTGATTTTCTGCTCAGGGAAGAGAATTAAGCAACTTAAGGCATTGGGAGAACATTTATCACAAATCTTTGACTACAGCTTCAGTGTGTTTGTCTTTAAAATACAGCCTCCATTCCTGGTGTTGTCTGGGAGAAGACATGTATTGTGTTGTTCCTCATTGCATTTTCTGCACTCTGCATTGTCAGGACTGAAAAAAAATCCACTTTGCATATATGAATGAGAGGAAGAACAATAAAGGCCATGATTTTGTCACAGCTATTTCCATGACAAAACCAAAGACTTTTGAGAGGGAGTTTTCTTACTACAATGTCACTGGGGTTTGTCATGGAAATCACATTTCAAACAAAAAACAAAGCCCTGGCTTCACAAACTATCTGTGTTCTTCTTAGTCTGTGATGCCTCTGACAACACCTCTGCTTCATAATGTACACATAAAAATGTATGTTAAATATGTTGCACAGGCATCTTAGACATGTTACAAGTAGGTTCTGATGTGTACTCAAACAAAAGAATTTTTGGTTTTTTGGTGTGTAATAGGACCATCAAATAGTTGGAAGGAAAACAGCAATAAGAAGTTGGGAAAGACAGAGCCCCTGGAAACCAACACCCTGAACTGCGTTTGGTAAACAATGTCTCATTCTGATTTCCTGGAGAGCAGCCCCGGACCTCTGCCTTGGCTTTAGCAAACCTTGAGTGGTGTGACTTGCATGGGAGGACACACAAAGGGACAAACCTTGCCTGTCTATAACACTGACAGCATCTCTCAGCAGCAGTCCACATTTGAGTGACAGGGAAACTCCAGCTGATGAGCTGCACTGTGCTGTGCTTTTCTCAAAAAGCCCCAGAGTCTTCAGCAGGACAGACTGACTTGCCAAGCCTTGAGTCCTGAAGAACACAGTGACACTCAGTGGAGGAGATATGGTGGGACACTATTCCCTGAATTATGCAACATTTTTCACATCAAGAACAGAAGCAAAATTATTCAGAAACTGCAGCACTATGGGATAACACCTCCTCAGGTATGTGGGTTATTTTTATTCAGCAAATAATTAGTGCATCTTCCTAGCACAGAGGTAAATAATTTAGCACTTAGAATTTCCCCACTTAGAAGAGTCTGACTGAACTCTTGGTGAGCAGGCCTGTTTAAGGTGACCAGCAGCCCCTCTGACCAACACCAATCCTCCATGAAGAACTGGGAGAACCTTCACTTGCTATGGACCCCCTCTCACAAGCACCACTTAGCCCCTGCCAGCTCCCAGAACCAGAACTGTTTGGTTTATTTAGCTGGTCCCACTACCAGGGTTTCTGGTTTCCCCGAGAGGAGTTAGTTACCCTGAAATCATCCCAGCACAAGCACAGAATATTCTGCTGGTGCTGGTTCTTCAGGTTAGGCAGAGGCAACTCTGAAACTCCAGTGGAGCCAGGATGGAGAATGGAGTGAGGAACTAAACCACTGTTACCTGAGGCCACTTCTGACCTGAATGGAAGGAAGAAAACACACCACCCTACACCGAAATTAAATTATCATTTGAGCCACTTAGGAAGTTAACTAAATTGATTGTGACCTACATACTAGAAAGCTCTAGATATGTGGAAATGCTCCTTTCCGTGGGAGTCAGGTCACTCAGTAAAATCTAGTTTAAAAATCCACACACATTTTCTCTGAAGCCTTCACTAGTCTTGCAGCAGAAACAGTCAATCTGAAGAAGCAATAGGACATGTTTAAACCTTGGTATGTATTAGGTCAGGCCTGCAATGGTCTTAGTCTCTTGTCAGGGTAGCAGACAATGCTGACAGATGAACTGATTAGGCTTGGTGCATATTGCAGCGCAGACACAGTAATTACAGCCTAGAAACAATCATTTAAACAGAAAATAATGTATCACATGCAGAAGGTTCATTTGCAGCTGCCTAGAGGCAGCACCAACACAGCTACTATGTGAAAGTAAAACACATAAGGCAGCACACTGGGCATTAAATCTTTCTAAAAGTACATCAGCTACAGACCAACAGCTGATGTAGTCACAGAAGATAACACAATTAAATATATCTTGAAAACAGTCTCCTAAAGGAAGATGGAAAAAGAAGCATCGATTTGTCTGTCTGTCTATCTGTAAAACAGAAAGCCTATTATATCTAGCAATGCATATGTGTTTATACAGGGGTAACAAAGATCCCTAATAACAGACACTTTGCAAAGTCTATGAAGTGGCCTTTTCCACAACAGGGTGGAGGAGATGTTCTTTAGACCAAACAGACTTTCCCAGCCCTCTTAGTATTGTCTTTTATCCCATATCAGCATCACACAACTTTTAACCACAGACTGCTACAAACCTGGTCTTTGGAAACAGCCACCACATAGTATTTGCTCTGCTGTTTTTAAACAGTATTGTGTGCAAAAGCTCAGCTCAGATTAAGAAGAGAAATACAATACAGAGCTTTAAAGATAAGTTAAATGGACAGTGAAAATTGGCCTTTAATCTACTTAGGAAGTCTTTGTGATTAAAGTCTAGCAATTTTTTCTGTGCTAATGAGGGACTAGGCAAGATGGTTACTGAAGAAATATCTGGGGAATAGCGCATAAGCCATGGCTGGTGTTGTTGTTTTCTCTTTTCCTTCTAAATCATTTACTTTGATAAATTTTGGGTTCTTTTCTGTATCAGTTTGATTAGATAGAGCATACAGACACAATCAAAAGATACACACGTAGGCTTTCAACCTCCATCACGGTGAGTTCACTTTTTCCAGCAGGCATCTGAGTGTGCTACCACTCCTTTTGATGCATGTTTTATGCAAAGAAGCCTTTGCTTTAGGGAGCAGCAGGCCACGAGCTGGCACATACATCAAACAGCATGCAAATCCTTCCCCACCAAAGACATGGTTTATAGCGTGCCATCAGATTGTAAAAATGTAAAACATCTGACAAATTCTGTAGGGCTATGGCACGATGGCTCTTTAGAACAGGCAGGCATTGCTTTCACAGAGCAGATGTTTTGCAAAACCTTCCCTGGAACACCTATGCCCTCAGCTGTATATTCAAAAGCCATAAGTAACAGCAGTTAAATGTGCCAATGCTTCATGGATTAGAAAGCAGAGGGAATGGGCATAAATCTCAGATTAAACCAAGTTAAATGGAGTTCAGATTATTGACTGATTCTCTGGCAACTAGTTTTAGCAGCAAGATAAAAACAATATTAAGAAGACACTAGTGTTCATTGGGAGGTTTTGAAAAGTTCAAGGGGCACCTGATTGGAAAAATTGCATTGCATGGGAAGGTATCACTCGAGGCAGAGCTACCCTCAGTTATCCCAGTGTTTTGCAAATGAGAAGTGGGAATGGAACATTATGTCCCAAACGAAGTCAAAGAGGTTTTGTGTGCTCACCCCCTCTGAAAACGTTGTTATTAGAAACAGACACCTGTTAAAAAATAATTTTCCCTCTTCTATTCAGTCCTGCCACTCTTACCACTTCAGTATTTGAACACTACCACGCCGTGGTTTAATGAGCAGCATGACTAACATCTGTCTCATAATGTATTTGCTCGTCATCTCCCTCGGGAAAGACCCGTGTGCACTGGAGACTGCTTTTCTTATGCATGCATACCGAAAAATAGGCAATTACACAAGAACACACACGTCCATGTGAGCTTGTCAGAGAGGGGAAGATGAAAGCAAACGTGGCTCCTACCTTGGGCAGGGAGTGCTGGGGTTCGCTCTTAAAGAATGGGGAGGTTGAGGCTTAGGAGGGCCCCCAGAAGGGGCTGCCCAGACACATCTCATCCTTTTCTGGATACACCACAGCTCTGTCGGAGGATGTTCATTGTCTTTAGCAGCATAAACAACCAGACTCTCCTGGTGACCAGTGTGACTGAGTGGTTACAGAAAATCTGGAGTCTTACAGGAGTTTTAGCTGTAGCTGGTACATAAAATACCTGGTAATGTGAACCCAAAGAGCTTGACCTATTATCATATACCAGTTACCAGTTTTGAGAAGCTTTCTCTATATTACAGCATTTTACTGGGAATTTGTTTTTATAGTAGTGTCTGTTGTGCTGGAGTGACCTGGAGAAGAAGAAGCCATTTCCTTAGTACAGGAAGAAATTTTGGTAATAATTAAATTTAAGCAAGTAGAGGCAGGAGAAAGGAATTTCTTTGTCTCTCTGTTTTTGGCAGCGGGAGAAACATATTTACAGGGAGCTTTTTGGAACTTGGCCTCTTTGAATAGGGAATATCCATAGCCATTCAGGAGGCATTTAGATGTTAAATAATTTATTTAAGGAGGTGCAGTAGGGTTTGGAAAACACCCAGTTCCTGTTCCTTACTAGGCTGCATTGAGTACATCAGACTGCCTTTCCAATGGATCAATGGCAAGCTTTAATAAAAATCTTGTGAGTTTTTCCAAGAAGCAAGAAGGGGCCATCAGGCAAAAGAACATGAACCTGCAGGAGGAGAGCATCCTCTGGTGTTATGGAGCTGGTGTCTTAGCATTGCCAAATAATTTAGTTAGCAAGTTCCTTAAGGAAGTTACTGAGCCTCATCTCATACTGCCTAAAGCTTCACCAGTGAGAGCAGACAGAGTATTACAGCCACAGACATGACCTCCAGCTGCTGTAGACCTGGACTGGATTCCTCTGGGCTGCACCATCCTGTTCAAGGCAAAACTGTCCAGAGACCAGCTCTGGATGCTGCTGGGATTTCTCCATGAAGAGAGCAGCTCTGTCTGCAAGGATCCTGGCCATGGGCTTTCACTGCTGTCTCTCTCGAGATCCCCAGAGGCAGAGGACAGAACCTGCCTCCCACCAGGCTGTTGTGCTGCATGGTTGGTGCACAAGGGAGAGTGAAGCAGGATAAGCAGGGCAGCTCGAGTGGGTGCATCCACAGATCCGCCTCCATTTATGTTTCCCAGTTTTGCCAAAAAAGGACAGTACAAAACAGCACCATCACAAATACCACATTTTAACTGTTTTCCTAGCACTCAGAGTGTGCTAGGAAATATGCACATGCCTTGACTACAGTCATGGAAAACACCTTCAGTTCAGCTGACATTTTGAGGATTTCCTGGGAGTTGCAGGTGGCGCTCTGCCATATAGAGGGATTTAAACCCAAATGAGGACTGGTCTCAGTGGTGAGTGAAGAGCATGGATCCTTACAAAATATGTTGCTTGCAGGCATGTCACAGACTGGCAGTGGCATCAGTCTCAAAGGTGGTGCTGGCCTCCTGCCACCACTCAGCACATCTAAAGGCCAATTTGGCAAGGAGCGGGACATTGTGTGGAGCTGTTTGTACAGCAAGCACGGTGCTGCAGGCTGGGAATATGAAATCTGATATCACCTTGAACCATTTCTTTATGCTTCCTGCACTGAGAGTGGGACCTGAGTTTAAAGCAAAAAGGAACAAAACAAAAAGGTCAGCTCTGTTTGGTGTCCCTTTTAGCTCTGCGGATAGCACCAGGTTTTCATCTGTGCCTGCTTGTCTGTGCCCAGAAGCTTTGCTTATACTCTTTTGTGGTGGGAGCCAGCACAGCAAAGCAGCTGGGACAGGCTTTTACTGCGCTGCTGAAAGAGCCCTCAGTACCTGCAGAGCCCTCCTTCCCAGCTCTGTCCTCACTCAGCACCTCAGGGCCTGGCATGTAAAAGGAGGATTCATGTGTTGCCTGTTGTTTGCTGAACACAGTGGAACCACTCCAGCATCGATTCTCTGGGCACTGGATTCCTCTAGAAGGAAATGTGGCAAAACTGTTCTTGGAAATCCAGTGGTGTTCTCGGAAATGAGTAAGGTTTGCTGTCAGCAGTATCAAAGCACCAAATGATTCCTTCACACATTCTCAATAAGAACAGGACACAATTTTAAAAGACAAAGCATTCTAAATAATCCTGGTTTATGGCCAAGCAGCTTGGCTTGGACATTAGAACCTTATTCTCCTTTAGTATCAAGAAGAGAAGCCTATTTTCTGCCTTAAAATTTGAGAAGGGCAGAAAGATCATGGGTTCAGAACATTGTTCATCATTATACATAATTTTGCTCTGTTTATTAATAGTTGAATTTTCACCACTCCTTTCAAAGTTCACCCTCATATTTCTTCATAATTCTTCATTGAAGTCTTAAGTATTCAAATTATAGATAGAAACCAAGGCAGTCATGGAATATTATAGA
>VYZP01070223.1:28663-37447 GCA_013400635.1 Hypocryptadius cinnamomeus | reverse complement strand
ACTGATAAATGGCCTACATTGTTCTCAGTTTTCACTGCTGTCATCTGTTTATAGTCATTAACTTAGAACAAGGAGAGTTGAGTGCTGTGGGAAATACTGAGTGGGGTTACAGGCCATATGCAATAACTTAATACACTGCAAAGTAAACCAGCAAGGTATTGCTGGAACTAAAATGCTGGTAGATTGCTTGTTGATTTAATTAATGCCTCCTGTCTTAATTAAAATATTTTCACAATTGGAAATCCAGTAGATTTAACCTCTAAAAATGTAAGAAGTCAGAACATGGGCTTCAAACCTCTGAAATGAGTATCTAGTGCAGCAATAAATATGTTTCTGTAAAGATTGTGTATTGCTGCAAAACGCAGTTACCTGTTGTAAAGCCCGTGTTACACTTGTTGCTCTTACCTGCTTTTGTGGACTGGTGTCCATGAACCTGAATGCTCTTGCAGCTGCTGCTGCTTTTTCTTTGAGCTTTCATTCAACAGCCCCTCAGTGGTAGCACAATAGAAATGACTGAATACTGCAGGACACCACCTGTCCTTCCTGTTGAAAGGAAAATGAAGACAGCACACTGGTGAGCGTTAGCATGCTGATTATAACAGCTCCATTTCTATGTCCTTTCCAAAGAGCTCAGATTCCTGTTTCATTATTTTCCATCTAGATAAATGCAGATGTGTAAAGAGTAATGGTGATGACCTGCAAAAAAGCAGTGTTTAGTGTAGCCTGCCAGAAACATGACAGGAAGATGTTCTGGGCTTTTGCTAAAAACGGCCTCTGTCTGAAATCTGAGAGCTACTTAATTTCTCAGTTCCAAAATATGTACAGTGCCTTTTGGTGATGTTTGGAAATGGCCAGAAAATGGCTTTTCCTGAAAAACAGGTCCTGGTACTTCAGCCAGCATTTCATCTCTTGCCTGTATATTTATATTTGCAAGTTCAAGCTGATAACAAACACGAAAATAGATTTTTTCAAAGCAGCATCATTATGATGCAGGAATGCAAGTGTGGCTTTGGGTGGTACCTTTTACATGTGTGTTTAGGTGCTGATTTTTTTTAGAAAATGTCTACTTATCACAGCCTTGCTTTGTAAATCAGATTGATTCTGCAGCCATAAGCTTCCTTCCCCTTGTACTAACACCCTCCGTGCCTGTTTGCAGGGTATTTTATTACTGGGATCAGAGCTAGAAATTGGCAGCCATTGTGGTGACATGGAAGATGCTTTACTTTTCAAGCTTTTCTTTTTGTTTTTTTTCTTTGAGTCGATCTAATGTAATGTGTGTACCTTCCAAAATAATGGGCAGTGTGGAAATTAGGTAATGAACCAAAGCATGCAGTATTTGTGCTCGTTCTAGAGCAGCTGAGACTCCTAGAGAGCCACATTGCCATGTAGAAGAATGCCGTATTAACCACTGATAACTTTTTAAAACAGGGTATTCCAAATGCTTCTCATGTAAGTAACAGCATGAGTGCTCCAGCTTTGCCTGCTCCAGCAGCAGTCCTGGGAAGCGTGGGAACAGTTCAGGGACCAAATTCGGGTAATGCAACGTCATCAGGTCACATGAAGAGCTCTAATGCAGCTGTAAAATTGGGAGAAAACAAGGCAAGTGTAACAGTGGAAGCCAGTGCAGATAGCTCGAAGAAGGACCAGGCAAGTTCAAAGTTCAGCATATATTTTATATACACCGTTTATATATTTACATTAAAACATATCAAATTTAATTTTTATATAAATGCCTTTTGATGTACTAAAAAATAGCAAGTTATGACAATAACCCTTCAGTGTAATATACTCCATACCATCATGTATGTAATATTTTTGTGGCAGCCATAGGACACAGATTAGCCTCTGACTCTTTTTAATGTAGTCTTCTTTAAAGCAGCACTATTATAAATATCACTTGAATTGCTGTGGGAAAACATTCTGTGCTTAGCAGAGCACAGGCAGCTCCCATGAGAGCTGAAATGTGTGTGTGTGGGGGGGATGGTTTGCTAATCTTCTGTAGCAACCTTTTTCCTGTAAAGTTTTAACTTCTGATTGATAAAGATACATAGGCAGTGAAATATAACACTCAAGTTTGTTTTCTCTTCAGAAATTGTTAATTCAAGAAAAAGCAGCACAAGAGGTCAAGCTTGCAATCAAACCTTTCTACCAAAACAAAGATATCACTAAGGAGGAATACAAAGAAATTGTGAGGAAAGCTGTAGATAAAGTAAGTTGGTCCAGTAATGCAAGCTGCACACGTTTCACCCTGGGGCAAGCTTTGGGATGGGTTTCTCATTTTTGTGGGAACAGCTCATAGTTGCTGGAAAGGGGGAACAGCGAGAAGCAAAAATACCTTTCTTCTTTCTCCATCCACAAGAGCTGTCTTTGGCTTCTCAGAACAGAACCTGGGTATTGTGTGGAAGAATTGAATGGGAATTCAGAAGTATTTAGGAAGCAATTGGAAAGCATTAGGAGTTTTAAAATATGTTTTGCCTGGGATGGAAGAATCAGAAGTGTCGGGAAAGAAATGAATAATGTGGGACTGTGGCAAAGCAATGGAAATGTTTCAAACGTTTTTGTTCTTTAAACTGTTGCAGGTTTGTCATAGCAAGAGCGGAGAAGTTAATTCTGCAAAAGTGGCAAATCTAGTGAAAGCGTACGTAGACAAATACAAGCATTCACGGAAGAAAATTCCTGAAGAGGCAGTCTCCTGTGAAAGGAAATAGAATATGTTTTCATTTTTTAGTTTCATTCTATCTGCAAAGTGCAATTTCAATGTGAACTGTTAACTGAAAATTGTACATGACAGTGATTTGAATTTGGTTTTGATAAAACTATTTTTCAAGGTAGTGTATGATGTTTTGTTCTAAAGAAATATAGATCTGCAGGGCAACTTCTTTATTCCTTTTTAAAAACAGATTTCTAAAAAGAATAAAAGTGTAAAGAAGAATCATTAGGAATGTACGGTTGTGTGGATACTTAGATGTACAGCATTTTGACTTGAATAAGAGAGTGCATTAACTTAGAAACTTTGAGTACGTTGGGTTTGGAACAGGTATGTACAGTACATGTGATCAGTCAGATTAAAGTAAAATTTTTCTTTTGATTGCTCCCTAATTATAGCAAAGATGAAATAATTAATTGCCTTGACAAATATTTTTAGTGTTAACTGGACAGGCTGAATGCAGGGGTCACAATGTGTATATTAAAAAAGCACATAGAGTTGTCTGAACACAACTGTTTAGATTTCAAAAAGAAAAGTCATAAACAGTAAAATGGGGTGCCCAGAAGCATGGGTGCTGCACAGCTGTTGTAACACCAAATAAAAATTATGCTGCTTGGTATTGTTTGTGATGTTTTTTAATTTGTTTCAAGATAGTGGGATAACTTGAATAATTTTTATGTGTTGAAAGCCCTCAATCACCACACACTGATAACCTCAGTTTAGGTTATGCCCTTAGGCTAGCAGGAAATTAGTGTACCAAAGCTAGATGTTCAGAAACATAAAAGTTTCTTCTTCAAGTAAAATCAAGAAAGCTGGAATTTATTGTTAGGCTCCCAGTTGACCAGAGACTGCCTGTTGTGCCAATCTCAGCTGCATAATACTTTTCTCCATTAATTAGGGACTGTGGCATGAATCACCAGACTGGTATTGGTGAGCCCGTGCCATCGGAAGCCAAGTGTCTTCCTGCTTCCCTGAGCACTGGAGACAGGTTATTAGAGGTACCACAGGCATTCTAAAAAGAGCTGTCAGTGCCTGGGGAAAGCTTACACCTCAGGTAAAACCAGTTTTACTGAGGCAGCAGCAGGGAGGGTTGCTGGAATACTGAGATCACCATGTGCTCCTTGGCAAAACAGCTTGAGATCCTTCTCCAAGGAGCCTTACTCTGATTTGCTCCCTTACTCTTACACAGTGCTGTTAAAATCTTGTTACTAACCCTCCAGTCCTGTTGTGCCATAACAGCCTTTGGTGTTGGATCAGCCTGGCTTCCGCTCCAGCCCAAAGCCTCCTGGCCCAGAAGCAGGAACAAAACATTTTAACAGAAAGTATCAGTTGAGATTTCTGAGGAATTATCTCTTTGTAGCCAGTAGTTCCCAAATTACCTGTTTTTGGCAGAAAACAGTCTCACCTTTTAAGTACTTTTGCAGAAGCCTAAGGATGACGTAAGGGATATCCACCCGTGTACACATGTGTGGTGTAGAGAGAGAGGTGTAAAAGCATGATGTTTGTCACAACAGGTGATTGCTTGGTTTTAACTTTCTGCAGACTTAATGAAGCATTTGACTGTCTATATTTATTTTTGTGTGCCTAAATACAAACGCTATGTAAATTAGAAACAGATATAATACATTTTCTACAGTCAAGTCAGGTTTTAGGCTTTTCAATAGACTCAGTTTTACTCTGTGATAGCAATTTGTAAGATCTCTTGAAATATTTTAAGCTAAAATTGGTTAGCACTTTTTGAAAAATGTAGCAAATTGCTATGTGTATCCTGGTTTATCACGCCATGCGTACTTTATTACATTTTCCTCCTCTGAATTTTTGGATTTTAATCACTTTTATATCTTTTTCTAGTCTATACAGTTGAGCCTTGCTATAAAGCTCCTTTCAGGAGTCAGATAAGTGTTTCAAGGGGTTTTTTCCTCTTTTGGAAGAGAGGTGGAAATTGGGGGAGGTGGGAAGAAACAAGGGAGGATTTGAACTGGAAGAAGGGAAGGGTGATTAGTTTCTTGTTTGCAGCTCCTGGGTGGAAGAGAAGCTGTCACTGGCTTCCACGTTGATGAGCAGTGACTATAGTGATGCTCCACTGTATTTCAAAACCTAATGAAGAATACCAAATAGAGTAGCATGTAATCAGTAACTTTATTTTTTACAATTAAATACTTCAGAATTTATCAGAAAATATGCAGTTTGTTACAATTTCTATGTTGAATTAAAGAAATGCATTGCCTTAATCTGTATCTTCTGCTCCTGTTTCTGCTAAAAAGCAGCGAGGTCTCTGCTGGTGCAGCTGCATGAGAAGGGGAGTCCTGGTTGTGTTCCAGTAGGATGAAAGGTGTATTTCTGTTTATTGAAACACCTTCTACTGAAACGTCCCAACAGGCACCAGCACTGAGAGCAGAGGTGGGGAGCTGAGCCCCCTTGCTGCCTCCAGGGTAGTGGTGATTCCTGCAATCCAAACTACCTTGTGGGAAACAATTACAAAAGTGTACCTTCTGTGAACTTATGCAAATCAAAAGGGTTTTCCTTGCACCCCTTCCCCTTTCTCACTGTGCATGCTGCTTGAATGTCTCATCCTAAAGATACACCTTACGAGCACGGTGGCTGTCCAAAGTCCATAGTACTGTGTATGTAGGCTGGAGTGCTGTCTACTGAAAAATTTCGTTTCGTGTAGTGTTTAACAGTTTCTAATAAATTCTTTTCTCTCAGCTGGCAGTGTTTGGTTTTAAATGACTCTGGCTCAAGTGGTGTGGTTTGGAAGGCAAGGTAGCTCCTGTTCTTTCTGTGCACATGCATTTATCATGTTCTGTGTTGTTGGGCACCCCCTCCTTTACATCTCATTTGTTTTAAGTTAGTCTTCACCCTGCCTTGCCCATCTGCAGGTGCTCCAAGCTAGAAAAAAACAAATGCAGGTGGCAGAGTCCATTCACCCGGGACTTGAAAAACATGGAGGGGTTCAGGGCGTGAGTGGAATGCGGCTGCGGGAAGCAAACAGGGCGGGATTCAAACCCTGGGCGTGCCCTATGCACGAGTGCCACTGAAGCATGGAGCAGCTTCACTGAAATACCCTCGGGGGATTTTAGTGCAGGAGAGCGGGCCTGCCTTGGGAACAAAATTCCAGGCATCCCTTTGCTTCCAAGAGTTACCTCCACTGTACCTTCATGAGGTAGCTCCATAGGTAAGGTTGGCACAGGTGTGAGAGTTACAGTTAAGGAGCTATGCTGGCAACATTTTTCATTATTACTACACCTTACAATATTCACATTGATCAATACTCGATAAATAGCAGAGATGACAGTAAGGACAATAAAGCGTATCAACAATTTCAGTAATTGAAGAGTACTAATTATTACTAATGTACTAATAGTACTAATTATTACTAATGGAGTATCTATAAAATTTTTTTGGAAAGTTTTTAATCACTAGGTTAATAAGAAAACCACTAAGAGCACAAGTAACTACTTGTCTAGAAGGAGATGAAGCTCTGGAAAAGCACAGGCTGGGATCTGGAACTTGACTTAAACTTGACACTTCCAGTATCACTCACAACTCCCAGACTCACCCACCAACAATAAAGCTCAGTCTTCATTGTCTTGCACTGTGCAGTAAGTACAGGGGCTGACAGCAATAAAGTCAATGCCCATTACACATGGTAAACATTCAAACCCAGAGTGTAATCCAACACAAACTACTCCAGGAGCCAAACACGTGAGATTTTGGCAGCAGGTTGTCATATAATTAGTCCTAAAGTTTTGAAGAAATTTAAAACCCACTGAGTATTATAAGGAGTATCAATCAAAAATAGCCAGGCATTTCTTGATCCTTTGGTGCAGTAGCAAGCGTTATGACAAAATAACTCATGGAAGTCAGAGTTCACTGTAAATTCCAGAGCCCTTTACAAAAATTCAGGGGTTTTGAGGACTAGGAATGTAGCTTACAGATGGTCTTGCATCAAGGCCTGAACCTGGAATCTCAGGGCTTTTCCTAGAGGACTATTTAAACAAATATTTCTAATAACAATCGAGCGACACTCGGTACAGGGGAAATACAACACACACCCCATACAGTGTAGGCACTGCGGTTACGTGGGCTGGGGTGAGGGATTCCATCTTTGATGTGCTGTGGGTCAACTACGAGTTTAGTTGCAGGTCAGTTGCCTCAAACTTCAGAGGAGCCCACTAAGGCCAGCAGGAAAACTGGAATGAGAGTGCAAGCCCATGTCCTCCCCAAAGGTCAGGACAACCAGACATTGGTGTAAAAGAAAAATTTATTGGTTGCCAGGACAGCAACTTTCCTGTGGACATGCAGGCTCAAAACCCCCTTAGAACAAAACCTACATCTCCAATCAGATTGCAGTTTTCAGGAAATCCACCTTAGACCAGCTGTCCAAAGCCACCCAACATCACAGCATGAGACAACCTTTACCATGGTTCATCTTTATGAGATTTTTGTTACTCTAATATTGCACTTCTATTTACCTGCAGCAAATCAGCTTTTTTCAAAGGTATGGGCTCAGATTTATTTCTGGTTATCTCACCACAGACAGGGAGAAGCGTCTCCAAGTGATGATTCTGATACAAACAGGTGAAAAACAGCAGGCTTCTAAAACCAAGATGGCTTTGAAGTAGTGATAATTTAAGAAGATATTACCATCCCACCACAAACTGGTGATAACTTTACTCATTAGAGTCAGCCTTGAATTGTCTGCCAGTTGAAAATGATTCACTAATTCAAACCCCTCTGTGAAATCCCCCACATTCATTCCCTTAGGGGAACCACTGTGCTAGTTTTGCATTAATTGATATTTGGTGAGGAGGGAACAAATTAACGAACCAAAACCAGCTCCAGGCAGGTGCTCTGCCCCTGAAGAGCCACAGCCCATGTGCTGCAGGTGCAGCCTCTGCCACACAGGACACCGAGCAATCTTTTGGCTCCCTCAGCTTCTGCCACGCTCTGCAGCCTGCACACACATCCCCTGATCCAGCAAGCCAAGGGACACTGGCCATGGAGCCCTCTGCACCCACTCCTGCGAGGAATGTCCACCAGCCCAGTAGCTACCTGGCAGAAAAGGCGGAGGAGGGAGGAAGCACAGTGTACAATGGGATGAGTACGTGTGTCCGCAGCTGTCGCATGTCAGCAGATCGTGGGCCATGATGCGAACTGAACTCACACCTCACTACACACTCTGGCCTTCTCCCTCCTGGTTACCCCACTTTGAAGTTTAAAACCAGCAAGAAAAAATGAGAACTGTATTTTTAGTCGTAATAAAATGATTCAAATCCAGGATGTGCTTTGCCCCGAACTGCAGGCAGGCAGGCAGTAATTAACACCAATGGCTGTGCAGTTCTGCCCTGCCATCACGCTCTACACAGGGAGCACCAGGAACTGCACCATCAAGCACAGCTAAGCATAAAGTAATGGAAAAAAAGGGCTGATCTAGAGGTGATCAACTGCAGCACATTTCCTCCTTCCAGGCAAGGGTGCTGAAATAGCTTCCAGTGGAGTTAGACCGCAGGCCAACAAAGCGCTGTGTTACTGCGCCGACAGCTTCACAACCCCTAGAGGATTCAGGCTGATGACTGAGGAATAATGTTTACCTTGGCAAGAGATGCTTTCAGCATCCTTACTATGCTGCAAAACACTTTGAAGCAAGAAATGTAACTGTACATACAAGAGATTTTGTCATTTAAAAAATACAGCTAATCTGGAATCAGAGTAATATAGTTTTCCTTTGGTTTTTTTTCTCCAAAGAAATTTATACTCGTCTTCAAGAAGAGCCAAGCCACAACAAAGATTCTTTATGACAGTGCTCCAGTGAGATGATGCTCACTGGAGAGCACAGAACATTTTCCATCAGTTGTAATGAGCAGTGGAAACACCAAAGTAATCTATAATAAAGAAAATACATATAAGAGAAATTTTGCAATTACCTGTTTTCAAAACCATCTGTAAGGGGCGCATGCTGTGTATCATCTAATACGAAACGCGTGTTGCCAGTTGCTGCCTCCCCTCAACGAGCTTTCAAAAATTGGATTTGTCACAAACTTGGAGCTGTGAAGAATTAAGTGACAACAACTCTG
>VYZP01070223.1:6402-26125 GCA_013400635.1 Hypocryptadius cinnamomeus | reverse complement strand
AAAAAAGGAAAAAAAAAAAAAAAAAAAAAAAAAAAAAAGAAGAGAAAGGAAAAAAAATGGGGGCCGAGGGGAAAATCACAGTTCCACAAAACTGTTTTGACTTTACAGCATCGGTACCTTTGCAGAATTATTTACACAAATTTAAAGAACATTCATCCACTGCGTAGAATATATCACAAGTACTTACAATTGACAGGAAAGTCTAGAAAACTTTAGAACCTACCTATAATGCTTCTAGGACACCACAGAATGTTTTTTCCAGTGGCTGCAGTGGCATGAAAGGTGTTCTATTCACAAATATTTACAAGATCTATTCAGACTGGTAAATTTTTATGATAATAAATAAGTGAAAATATATTGGCTCAAGTAAGAAAACCAAGCTACTGATTTCTAAACAAAACACGCAATCCATAGCTAGATACTGGTGGCACCCTCCGAGACCAGGGGGTTACAGGTGTGCTGAAACTTTTCTTTTTTATTCAAACCAGCTTAAACGGTTTCGTAAATATAAAAATGTGCTCCTTTTTGGATATAGATAAAAATATTTAATGCTTCTATTTATCTGCTCATGTAGGTTTTACAATATTCCATGTTTATTCCAATGTGGATGGTACTGAATTCTGATCACACCAGTTTCCTTCAGGATTTATCAGATCTGAGAGACATCCTGCAGACAGCTGGTTGAAAATCCCATGGCAGTTTGTTTTTTGCTTTTTTCCTCCTTTTTCTAAACACAACAAAGGGATTCGTTGAGTGATCAGAATACAAAGCTTCCTCTCAGCATCATGGGAGGAGATAAAATAATTCAATCTATGGTCTCTGCTCCATTAAGACTTGGTGCTTTCTTCAGTAACAGTATTTGAAATGTGTTTGACTACCTCTGTCCCGATGTACAAGAGGGACTTTTCTCACTGCAGCATCTCAGAGTCTTTTTCATGTTCTTTACTCTGGACAGTAAAATTAAGTTCATAAAGGCATTTGGCAAGTGTGGAGGAAGCTTCCATATTACTAATGGCTAGCACTGATAGATGATTTTCATGTCTTTTTAGCAACCTGGAAAAGAGTAACCACAGAACCATCAGTATGTAGGCTTACCACTGTATCTTTTATGTTGCATTTACATTTCCAGTACTGAAACCATTCTGAGAGGTGTTTAGCTGAAAAGGAAGCTCTGTGAGAACATTGCAAAGCACACATACACTCAGGTCTCATTACTTTTCACTCAATGTTAGAGGTTACCAGGGTTCAAAGGTCTGCAGTGTTACAAGTGGGGGGACAGGGGAGCAAGAAATGGGAGATGTGCACAGATGAAGTAAGCTCAAGTATGCAGATGAAAGATTTCCCCACTCTGCTGGGACCAGCTCCAAAGTGATCAACACAGTCACTGCCACTGGTGTGGCTAGCAGAGCAAGGAGTTCAGAACGAAATGATAATCGCATGAGAAATTAGGTCAATACTGAAGCAGGTTTGGCTACCTGACAATCAGCACGTGAATTTGCCAGCTTGAAGCAAAAATAACCCGTGTGGGTGTAACAAATTACAAGATTACTCTGCCAAATGCTGGTCCAGTAACCAAGAGAGCTTCTGCCCACAACTACTGACTGTTGCTCTGGTACAGATTCCCTGCTCTCCAGCAGACTGGCAGAACAGAAAGCCCTGGCTCAGAGATGGGCATTGTCCCTCAGTGTCACTGACAGCAGTGGGACAAATATCGTCTGCTCATTTCCCCTCATCTTTTCACCACGCTTTCCAAGAAGAGTTTTGTCTTCACTACAACTCACAGGTAGCTCAAGATAGCAGGAGGATTTCTATAACCAGTATCAGGACTCTTTTGTTTAAAGCTACAACAAGGAAATTCCTCCCTACTGACAGTTTTTGAGCAACACATGAAATTAACACATTCTCATTAGAAATCATTACTTCTGCTATTATGAAGTCAAACTAATGCAAAACAAAACCAAGAAAACACTCAGCTTGTAAGTTCTTGGAAAAAACAAGAAGCAGCATGCATGGTGATCACCGGCACAGTAACTAACTACTACTTTTACCAAAAAGAGCATATCCTGCTTAGTGCCATGAGTCAGTACTGGACTGTTTACTTACTGAAGGATCTTCTACAAGTAAAAGGAAAGCTGGGTAATTTATTAGCATTAACCCAAGTTTGGAGAGGAAAGCAACAGAGAGGCAGCAAGTATGAAACACAGCTGTGCCCCTGTACAACTTAAGATGGTGTTTCTAAGAGCTCATTTTGCCCCTTTCTCAACTGAATTTAAACAGTACTGCCAGTGGGAAGTTGTTTACACAAGAATTAATTTTCAGAATCATGAAGTACTGCTGTGGAGGAAAAGGGACACCAAAGGCTTCTCTCATCTGTCTCCTAAAATTTAACCTGCCAAATTTGCTAGCCACTTTTCAAGCATCTGGATCACAAACGCTGTCTTTAGGTAAGATGACACAGAGCATTTGTGTGGGGAAGGACACAGTGCAGAAGTGATAGAGAAATTGTACTGTCAATATACTTACTGGGGTTTTTAAAGATAGGTAAAACCTACCTATTGTTTGGTACTGGAAAGAACAGAAACAACAGTGCCTGCCCACTGATACCAGAAAAATTACACAGTGCTTACCTGCGACCACATTCTGAATATTTACCAATATTTTTTAATATTAAGGCAGCTGTTAATCGGATGTGTTTAGTTATTGGTCCCTCTTTTTCATCCTACAAAAGTAAAGACAAAAAAATGTAAAAGCCCTGCAGTTAGTAGCAGGCAACAATGAATATCTAATACTTGGTTCAAACAATACTAACTGTGAAATCTCTGAAGACAAGGTTCCTTGATCCTCTCCTTAATGCCATTAGGGCAGCACTTGGATGATTCACAATGGCCTTCTGTGCTCTGGGAGTAGAGGCAGTAGCCCCTGCAGCTGGCTGCCTACATTAGTAAAGAAAGAATTAATAAAAATAAGCTTTGAGCTGCTTTCTAGACAATTAACAACTTGGAAAGTTTATTTTACAATTTTTAACCTATCTGAACAGAGACACAAAGATCCATTAACACTTGGTGCTGATACATGATTGCTTCCACAGAGATAAGCCTCACTTGTAAACCCTTAAGAAGAGTCATGCACTTTATTTTACGTGAAAAAACACTTCTCTTGAAGAAGTACTGCTCATCACCCCTGACATTTGTGATGGAAAAGTAATATATTGTACTAATAACAGCCTTTCCCTGAAGTGTACCAATTTAAAGGGATGTTTTACCAGACAGGAACTGTGACAGCAGCTATGCAAATGCCATCTGAGATTTGGCCAGAGAAGGTCCTTAAAGTATAACTACTCAAAAGTTGACACAGCTCATTGGGACCATTAGACACTACGACAATATAAAATATGTATTAACTGTGATTAATGATGAGCAATATAAAATAACATAAGTTATGTTATAAGACATAAAACATGTAACTGTTAAATCAGACCAAACATTTGTAAAACCAATTAACTGTTACTGCAGCTTTTAGACTGAGATTAATAAATTAAGCAGGGTACAACAAACACAGCAGAAGCAATTTCTCCTTTTTCAGCATTAACGCTGAAGTCAAAGCTGTATTTCATGCAAAAACTTGGAAATTACTCATGCCATCAGAGTTCAGAATGTATAAATATGCAACTTCACCTAAAGATTTACTCATAATGTCATCCTAAAAAACAATTTTAAATATTAGTGGTGAAAAATATCACCACACTTCAATATTTTGAACAATATTATTATGAAGTCTTTTCATACCCTAGGAGAACTTGGTTAAGAAGTGTAAGTAGCGCTTACTTGTAAATGTGGCATAAATGAAATGTAAATGTTCTATTTTTTTTGAATGAAAGCCTGTGGGAGTTTAATTTAGGTATCTTATACTGAAAGTGAATATTCTAAGAAAAAAAACTTGAATTCTCTATTTAGAGAGACTTGCTTGGTAATCTGAGGTTTTAACAGCAAGGAAGCCCAGCTAAAATCTGGGTTACTGTAGTAACAGACAGACTCCTTCCTAACACCTTATGTCATAATCACTCTGTCATCCTCCCTGAACAAAAATAACATATACACTGTAAAAATATGTAAAATAAAATATGTAATATAGGAAATAAATAAAAGGCTTTATGAAGTTAAAGGAGAATAGCAGGGGCTGAATTAAGAAGGTGGGCAGTGACATCATTATAGGAGACCGTGTACTGCAGGAAAAGAATTATTTTCTTCATTTTTAATTTCTGGAACACTTTTGTTTTCCCTGTATTGAGAAGCACAAGTTTTCATCAATGAAGGCTGTTCTGAATGTCTCTCTTCAACAGTTATCATACCAAATTTTAGAAAGCTGAATTACTATTCTAGAAATACTGAAAAAGGGACAACTGCAATAAATTAGGAACATATTAAAAAATTATCTTCTCTTCTTAAGTTTGAAGAAAAAAGGAATTGATAAAAAGCTACTGAGACACCAAGCGAACTGACTTGTATCTGTGGGCAAGTATCTCTCTCTCAAAACATCTAGATTTCTTGAACTTCTTTAACTGTATTATCAACTTAACTTATAGTTGTGATTTAAAATAATTTCCCCCACTCCCACAGAGCATTAAGACTAGTCACCTTTGATTCAGTGGCAACAAGGAAAAAAAAAAATCACCGTGAATCCAAAAGGATTCCAATACATAAAGCTACAGTCAACACACAGTTAAATTGCTAATGCTACCTGACCTTTCAGCATGTAATACTCAGCTACCTCTGAAAACCAGAAGAGTTAAAATAATAAAACTTGAAATGCAAAGAAATACAGAATTAAGGTATAAAACCAATTCTGTAATGTAGCTTTACATTGCCTAACTGGTTCTAGAAAAGCCATTACAGATTTTTTCAAGTGGGTATGGTGTTATGATAGACAGAAAGGATGATCAGGGAATGGGCCCTCGTCTGTTACATTGTGCTCTGTTTTACTTCCAGCGCTGGTAACACAACCTGAAATCTCTGAGGTAAGTGTAATTTTTACTAAATAGTGAGGGATTTAGTGAAGAGAGTTCACCTAATAAATGCCTAAAAGTTGATTGCTTAAACATGCTTTGTCTCAGTACCAGGTTTTTTTCAGCTGCTTCAGAGCTCCAAACAAGATTTTAACGATATGGAGTATTAGTTGTGAGCTGATATATCTGACACACTTCTAGGACTCAGAAAAAAGTAAATTAAGCCAAGACCTTGCGAGACACCTTTCAAACATGAACCTGCAAGACAGATTGAGGTGAGCTGCTGGAGTGAGCTTAGGGTTTCATCTGACATATCACTGATTCTGGAAAGCAAATTATCAAGTCTTGTCTCCCTCATGTAGTGCTGGATGCTCTTTTCAGCTGTGCTAACAGAACTGTGGGGCAGTGCTGTAAGGTAATGTGGGGGACAGGACACACTACACTTCCCCAAAATCTTCCTGTTTGTTAAGGGAGGAGAGTAAAAGTAACAGAAAGGGAACCCTTAGGTCTTCACAAGACAGGAAGTGTATTAACTGCTCTGAGTGCTGACAGAGAAAGGTCTCATCTCATCCTTTTGTTCCAGCCCACCTCCTGTACTGGTGTTCAACTGACAGTAAGGCAAATAGATTCCACTCATGTGGGAAGCCCACTCTTTTGTTCTATGAGCATTTTTTTTAAAAAACAAATTGATTTACCATGCAATCTAACAAAAGCTAAAGCTAGCTCCCTCATGATAAGCAATGCACAGCTGTGAGAAACAATAAGGGATGTCACAGAGAGTCAAAACAGAACCATAAAATCATTTATACTGGAAAACACTTCCAGGATCACCAAGTCTAAACATTAACCACTGCCACATCCACCACTAAACCATGTCCCTATGCACCACATCTGCACATCTTTTCAAGACATAAACCATCAGATTTTGAGCAGAGGAATGTTCTCATTTCAATTTGTGTTCTGAAATCACATCCTTAGTATCTTGTGATATTGTAGTCTCAGCATGTTAGCAAGAACTGGTTATGTGTGCAAATTCCTGCTTTCTGAATCTGACCTAATTCGGGAATTCTGCCTCAGAAGAGGGGATGTATAAACAGTTTTTCTCCTATGAGTACCTGTGCAAATTTAAAAGAAGCTTGTGAGGACACATAGCTACTGGAATGTGTTATCTGTGTGATAGAACATCATGAAAAGGCAGAGTTAAGAACACATCATAAACAGTGTCAGCCCTACACGTCACACTTACCAACTATTTAAGACTACATTACCATAATTCTTCTTTCTGTGGTTTTCCAAGGTCTGAGTGTTGCTCAGTTTAATGAAACAAGGCCCCATAAAGCAATTTTAAGTCTGTGTTAAGATGGTTTTTAATATTAAAAAATGAAAGGATTCTCAAACTAAATTTCTCAGTTTTCATAACTTGCCTTTCTCTGCTGCCTCCAGCAGCTTGGTAGCAGTTTTACAAGCCACAAAACAGACCAGCAAAAATCTGCCTGGGACAATGTAATTACATCTAAAGTGGTTCCAGTCAGTTATTAACAAAGGCCAGGTCTTAACACACTTAAACAAGGAACTGAACCTTGAACAATTCCACTATTAACACAGCCAGCCCCAAAAGCTCACACCAATGGGGCTGCACTCTGCAATATTAATTCCAGATGGTCGAAATCATTCTGGGAAAGAGAAGAGCCAAATCTGATTTCAGATAGCAACACAAAATCAGAAGACTCTGAGGAGTCTTTATCATTTATCTTGCTTGCTTGTTTAAAGGAAAGTTTATTACAACAGTCCCTGTATCAAATCAGCCCAAATTTAGACCACAAAACTGGAAGGAATACAGCAAGTTACAAGACAATCCATCTCAGCTGTGTGACACATGAACTGTACACAATAAATAACTTTCCATTTTTATGACAAGCACTTCCCTGTTACAAGGAAAGTTATAAAATGCTGTCCAGTCAGGCAAAAAAATAGGAGAACATGTTGAGAACAATGTTCATTATAGAGTTTTGACCCACACACTTTAAAGAATTACCTGGTTTTTTTTTAAGGTAACTGCAACTACATAAGAATCTATTCCCCTTTTTGTCCTACTGGAACAGACCTCAAATTTGATTACAGATTCTTACACAGGCAGAGTTTCACCTGATAAGGCAAGCTATAATGAAACTCTTTCAATAATTTCTAATTCTCTTATTTTTTCTATTCTTAATGAGGCTCAAATCTCTTACTTATTGGAAGGCTTCTGATTTCCTGCTTGTCCATGTTCATCTTGCTTTAATCCTGCAAGCAAAGCATCTCTGGAACAGTGCTTATCCTATTTGAGGAAAAGAGAAAGAAGGTGAGAATGGTGAGTGGAAATTTACCATGGAATTCCTACTGTTTTCTGAAGTAAAATGTGAAAGAAAATCTGTACCTGTAAATGGGTAATGAAGGAAAACCTCTGCCGCTGGAAAGGTTCACATCCCTCCCATAAGCACTGCCCTGGGTAGACATCTTTTCCTCCATGCTCGGTTGCTGCATGATAGAAAACCTGTGATGGTGTCTGAAACCACCTACAAAAAGAGGAGAGGGGAATTTAATTCTATTTTTTTTCCCCAGTGAATAACAAACATCAACTCATAGTGGTTAACCTTTATTTTTTCTGAATTGAGACACTCATTGATAAATGGAAAGTTGCAATATTTTGAAGGGGAAAATATGTATACATATTACCAGTGAGCTACCAATAAATGCCAATATGATTTTTCCAAATCTGATTGAAATATCATGGTTCTATTTTCTACTTACACTTCACCAAAAAAATAATGCATGTTAATTCCAACAGACCCATTCTCTGCAATACAAGCAAAATACAGCAACAAACTATGAACAGCTAAACTAGATGAGGTTAATATATTTTCATATTTATATATAAAAATATGTAATATATTTATAGAAGATAATCTCTTACATTCCTTCTCCCATATTCCTTCTCCACTGGCAGTCACATTCAGACCTTATTTAAATCTGATCAACTTGGTGGCCCTCCTCTGGACTCATTCCAGCAGGTCCATGTCGTTCCTGTGTTGGGGACCCCAGAGCTGGATGCAGCACTGCAGGTGGGGTCTCACTGGAGCAGAGTAGATGGGCAGAATCACCTCCCTTGACTGGCTCTCTGTGCTGGGAGTGCCCATGGCTGGGTCATGTCCAGCCTCTCCTCCCCAGCACCCCTGAGGTCCTTCTCAGCAGGGCTGCTCTCCATCTGTTCATGCCCAGCCTGTTCTGGTACCAGGGTTTGCCCCAACCCAGGTACAGCACCCTGCACTTTGTCTTGTCAAACCCCCTGAGATTCCCATGGGCCCACTGCTCAGGCCTGCTGAGGTCCCTCTGGATGGCATCCTGTGCTTCAGGTGTGTCAGCTGCACCACTCAGCTCGGTGTCATCTGCAAACGTGCTGAGGGTGCAGCAGATCCCTTCATCCCTGCCATTAATGAAAATATTAAATAACACTGGTCCCAGTACAGACCCGTGAGGGACACCATGTATCACTGAAGTCCATCAAGACTCCTAGCCACTGATCACCACCCTCTGGATGTGAATGCCCAACCAATTTCTAATTAATCTACAAGTCCACTTATCAAATCCATCTCCCTCTGATTTAGGAAGAAGGATGTGTGGGGGACCACGTCAAAGGCTTAACAGAAGTCGAGACAAATTATCTCTGTAGCCCTCCCCTCACCCTCTGATGCAGTTACTCCATCACAGAAAGCCACCAGGTTGGTCAGACAGGATTGTGCCTTGCTGAAGCCATGCTGGCTATGTTTGTTGTTACCTCTTCACCAGCAAGGGTACACCTCCTCTGACACTCCTTTTCTGACTGATGTACCTGTACAAGCCCTTCCTGTTATTTTCTGCGTACCTTGCCAGGTTCAGTTCCAGTTTTGCCAGCTCTATTCCACTCCTCTGTCCCCAAGAACCTCCCCTAACAGCTAGAAGCCTGCCTTCTTAAAGTACAAGAGCCTGACTTGACTCCTTACCTGACCTGAATTTCTCAAGACTGCAAGCTCACCAATGCATGACTGCTGCAACCTAGGCTACCTCCAACCTCATGTAGACAAATGATGTGCTATTGTAACATAAATAAGCTGGTAAAGGAGAAACGCTGTATTTCAAAATACATGACAAGAAAATAGTGAATGACTCAAAACACTGCATTTTTTTTAGTCTATATATACACCTTATGTATCTCAGATGTTACAAATTAGGCCCCTTACCCCAACAGAGAAAAAATTACCTAAAGATTTAGCTGCTCAAAATTCACTTCAACTAACCCAGCTCATCAATACCCACTTAATGTTTGGACCAAAGAGGTCTGGAAACCTAGCTGCTGCCATTTGGGAAGTCACTGCCACCAGCTGCCCTCACACGTTCTCAGCTTATGAACAGCAGATCAGTGAGTGCTTTGATCCAGCCACCTCCTTCCACATCCCACTACTAATTTCAGCAGTGTCCACTATGCAAACATACTTGCAACTGATGCCTTGGCCTAAGTGTACAGATACTGATACCTATATATACAGATACTGATATATACAGATATATACAGTATATACATATACTGATACCTATATATACCTGAACACTGTAAAGACATCAAACAGCTAATTTCACCCACAGACAAGTCTTAGTTATAAACTGAATACTACTACAGTAACCACCTTCTGCATTGGCAATAAATACTACTCTCTTTAAAAGCCAGTTACCACTTACTGAAGGAAAGCTGAGAAGGAGAAGTACCTGCCTCTTGCTGTTGGTCCAGATAACCCATAGCAGGAAACAAAAATAAAATGTTTTACATCTATACTGGCTCAGCAGTGGGTGTTTCAGAGCACAGAAAGATCTTCCCACAATAAAGGGGCATCAGCTTAAGCCTGGCACTATTTTATGAATAATTTCTGGCACAGATGAAACAAATTTCATGGCCTAAGTGAAATCCAAAATACAATGAAAAACATTTAATTCAACATGGCAAAGCTTCACAAAAATAAAGCTATTTCAGCTATGTTGGCTCATTCACTGTTTAATATATTCAGTGTTATACACTTCAATCACTGACCTGAAAAGATTCAAACTTAGTACCATTTTACAGAGAAAACCTATTTTTTCCTTAAAGAAACACCTAACTATTGTAATAAGAAAACCTTACGTACTGACAATATGGTCAGTTCAGTCTAGACTCTTGTTACTCACTTAATTCATCCATGGTTCTGTTCAACTGCTGAAGAGAACATTAACAGCTGACTTGACAGGCACTGAAGATTCAACAGCATTTTCAATTTACTTTTTAAATACAAAGCAATTCAAGAGCAGACATATGCCTGCCTGTGAAACAAAACACCAGCTTTTAAATTAAGCTGCATACAATTAGCAGTACCTGCAGACACCTGAAGTTCAAAGGAAAACACCTACTTTCTGTTACATCCTTAATGCAAAGTAATGTGCTGACTGACACCTTTTAGAGTTTTACTTCCATTTCAGATATTAAATGTGAACAGATCTGCCAGAGGCAAATCATTTCAACTATTTGCATAATTCAGTCTCATCTCATTGTAGTTTTTAGACACTACTAAATCTGTGGCATTTCAAATCTTGGTCTAATGTTTCCTAATTCAGTTCTAAAAAAAACCAAACCAAACCACCAATACACACCACTGGAACGTTGCTGACTGGAGCAGCCAAATTAGTCAGTAGGAAAAGAACATACTATTTTATTTATTCTTATTTATCCTGCTTCACAATAAAATGTTTAAAGCCTTCACCGACTTCTGCATTGTATCTTTGAAAGAAAACATAATGCTAGTATTTTTTGAGAATTAAACTAAAGAACATGCATAGAGAAACAGGTGAAAATTATTTTTTCAAATGTGCCTCCTGTCATATCTTTCCAGTTAGCTACAAATATGACAAAAACCCCCCAGTATTCTATCCTTCCACTGTGCTGAAAACTACCTGCTTAATCCTATGGAAAAGGAAAAGCTAAGCAATTGAGAATGAAACCAAGAAGTGAATGTGAAGTTCACACAGACTAATGACTCACTCAAAAGAATCTTCTTGTTTCCCACTTAAACTACTCAATAAAAGCAGCTAAGATTGAGAGCTACAAACAAAAAAAGAACAGGTGGCAATTCCAGATTTTTCTTTACGTCTAAGTGAACCAGAAAGCCTACAGGAGATTTGATATACCTGTTTTTAAATCAGGCTGTTCAAGGAATATGAATAAACAATACATATTTGAGGAAAATGCTAACTTAACATTTTGGTTCTCTCTTCACCACAGAGAAGGTCAAGTGTAATGTTTATCCAAACTGGTTTTAGGCTAGGACTCAAATAACTATTTTAAAGGTGACAGCACAAAAACAAGAGCTGTGTGCCATATGAACTAAATCTATTAATGCAAAAATCTCTGAAAGCTTTTGAAAATAATGCAATTTAACCATGAATGAAAAGCAGTACAGGACGTAACAGCCAGATAAACTAAAGCAACAGAAAGAATACACTAGGCAAGGAGCAAAATACATAGATCAATGACCTTGTAGCCCTGAACCTCAGTCTCAGGTAAACCTTCTGGAGTGTATTTTAAGACAGACTACAAAAAGACAGATAATGTAAGGTAATTTAATACTACTGCTCCTCCTCCTGCCCCAACACAGCTTATCCTATGTAACCTCAGACACAGAATGAACTTGGTGACTTATACTTTAAAACTGTAGTTCAGCAGACTTTTTGACATGTTATAAGCTGGCAAGACTTTTGTGTGACACTGCTCCAGCCTGTCATTTCAACCTCAATGCAACCCACCCATACCTAGGCATGAGTTAATGCATCTACTGTGCAGCCAGCAGACTATGGCTTTATGGTTGTATTTACCAGTAGTAAGGGAGGAATCTACAGCGTAAGTAAAGCCTTACATATATTTCTTACATAGAGAAGTGGCACCTATCAAAGAAAGAAAAATCACTTTTAAAGTGAAAATAGTGCAATGATTTAAAAAGCA
Source organism: Hypocryptadius cinnamomeus (assembly GCA_013400635.1). NCBI lineage: Eukaryota > Metazoa > Chordata > Aves > Passeriformes > Zosteropidae > Hypocryptadius > Hypocryptadius cinnamomeus. The sequence goes on along the minus strand of VYZP01070223.1, from coordinate 14,087 downwards.
CCAGATCTCTTGCACTGACTGAATGTCTTGCACAGGCTGAATGATTTTAGAATTATGATTGCAAGGAGTGAAAGAAACAGACATCACACCTTCAGGGGTTTCATACTAACTCTCATTCAGTATTCCTATAATGCTGTTCAAATGCCTTACTTTCACTATCCATTCCAAACAGTTAAACTTCTTAATCTTTTCATCCCAATTTTTTGAATTTCCCACCAGCTTTCGGTTAAATCAGCTTTATGCTCCCTTTGTCACCCTACAGCAATGAGGCTGTCACTCTTTTTTGTACTACCCTATATGTTATGCAATTTTTCTCACTCACAATTTGTCTCCAGCTTTCAAGTAGCTATTTGACAACTACCTTTCTTTCACCAACTCTCTGCCCTTGCCCACAAACTAGAGCACATTCACAAACATAAGTTATTTTAAAAGTCAGTGTCAAGATACACATACTTTCCATGAGAGTTGTATCAAGTTTTTTTAAGCCTCCATCTAAATGTCTGGTAGTTCACTCCTCTCTAAGAACAACAGAAGCAAATTAAAAAAAATTTAATGATGGCTATCTAGTCTTAAGACCCAGTTTCTTACTACTTCCTTTCAAGACAATGGTGTCCTCCAGAACACAAATGGTATAATTACCAAAATTAGTCATAAACTAAATAAGACTGTGACCAGGACATTGAAGTGCAACACCCCGCTCTTGCAAAACTGGAAACACAAGAAAATGTCAAGACATGATTTGTAACTGCAGTACAGGAACTATTTCTATATTTGCAACACAGAGAACAAGCTTCAGAGCTCAGAATTCTTTTCAACTAACTACACGACTATTTTTTGCTACTAAAGAATCAATATACTTCAAGAAAGTTCCATAATACTCATTTTATGCTCTGAAGTATAACTGAGAACAGTTAAGTGTCTTAACTTCCCCATCTCATTCAATTTCCTCAACGCTTTCCACTTTTTCTTTTCCCCACTGACAAAGTATAAGGTAACTTAAGGAAACAGAATGGATGGAACTTGTAGAATCACCTTCTATATACAAGCATCTGTTACATATCAGTAAAAGGTAAATAAAGGAGACATTTACTTTTTACAAGACTGCCACAGACACATGAAATTCTGTCCAGGTTTTTTCATTTGCTCTGCATGTTGACTTGCTGCAGTATATGAAGGTGGCTGCAAATTCATCTGCTGGCCCTGTACTTGAACTGTTGGTATCGATGTTGCAGGTGTGCTCTGTAGAAAAAGTTAAAACAATTTTAAACAGGGCTTATTTCTATACTTGACATACAGTTTAGTGTTTGTTGAAAGACTTTTTGTTTTACACCTTAATCCACCACAGGTGTTCAGTTTTTAATACTCTGAACTCTGAATAAGCATTAGTAAGACACAGTAACATGAGGGACATGCAACTTTTACACTGTAGTACTGATGCAAAACTTCCTCAAATTCAAATAATAAACTTCATGCCCAAATTCAAATACAGAATTATGTCTGCAAAGAAATTTCTCAAGGGCACTAGTGGAGCAAAGGTTAACATTATTTTTCAAACACTTTGTTGTTATTTAAGAAAAGAAAAAAAACTCATGCAAACTCAAGGCATTGCAGTATCATCAGCACAGGGAATAGCACCACATGCTCAGAATGCCTGATGATGCTGTACAACTTGTATACAACAAAACCAGAAACATTTCAGAAAGCAAAATTACATTCCATTCACTCCCCTGCAATATAACAAAACACTTAACACTCAACTAAAATTTCAAATTACCTAAAATTAACTAAACCCAAACTAATTTTATTTCTTTTTCTGAATAATGGACACTGAATGCTGAACTTTCCATTTCAAAACACTGTCTGTGTCAGAATATTGTTTCTCTTCTTTTTTTTTCCTGTAAGGCTCTGGTCAGCAAGAAGTTTTTAAGGATGATGACAATAGAAAAATTAAGCTTTTGAATATTATTTAGAGATGAAGACATAACATCCTTTTCTTCCCCACTGTTTGAAAACAAATACACACTCTAAAGAGATCAAATAAAATTACTTCCAAGTCCGTGTAAGAATATTATAAGCAACCACTTTCCAATGGTGCACACCTTTAGATCTTTACAGTTCTGTTACTGAGTAACTTTAGACTTTCACTACGACAAAGAAACCAATTTCTAACATTTCATTTTTATACTGACTTACATTTTCTTCCTGCTGATCTGTTGGCATTGTGGACAGCAGTCACACAAGGTAGTGAGTTAATACTATCACAGATTAGTATACTACTATACTAACATGACACAAGGGACAGCAAAAAAGCATGATCAAAAGCAAAACACATCCCATATCCAAGCAATAGAACATGATAAAAATAAGGAAAAACTCGGCAAAACTCCTGAGTACAGCTACTTATGATGCCTGTGATCCATCCACATATATTAAAAGTTGTAAGAAAGGACTTGAGTCCATTAGTCATAACTACAAACTATTTTGAACTCAGCAATGATTTTCACCTAAGGACCTTTAAGCTATTGAACGGGTAATGAATCCTTCACAAGGTATCTTCTAACAAAAGGTAAACACAAGTGGACTCTTTTAATATCTACATCCCTTAAAATGAAGCTGCAAGTAAAAAAAATGGAGTGTCAGCAGTACAGCTTGTTTTGCAACCTTCACTTGGCATCCCAGTATCAACACATTCTGACGGTCTTTTATGTGACTTTTTAATCCCTCTAGAACTTCTGTCTCATTTAATTTGCTGAAGAGAAAATGAGCTTACTGAATGAATTCAGTATTTCGTTTAATTCTCATCATTCAATGTGTGGTTCATGTATTATTTACTCCATTCAAAGCCAACCCTGCAATTAATCTGGAATTATGAATTTTCTCAAGGGTTTCTCTGGCAAGCTCTCCTAGTGGTATTCAAAGGTTTTAATATCATCTCATTGAAAAATTGTTTATTTTAAATAAGTTGATCTGAGATACACAACACAAAATGTTGCATGCTGAAAATGAAAGAGCTCAGAAAGCGAAACAAATTTTCAGGACAAAAAGTTATCATTCAGTGTCCCCTCCCATTTCTTTCCACTTTTTCCTGTGAGGAAAAAAGCTAATAAATTGAAAACAAACATGTAGAATAGTTGCTGTTGTTCAAAATTCTCTTCTTACTGCTCTACGGTGGTGTAGTTTCACTCAAACTTGGTGGACACAACTTCCATGTATTTTTTAAGACAAATCCATTGCTTGCCTATCAGCTTTTTTGACTATATTTTTAATTCAATGTGTAAAGCAAAGTTACATTTGCTCCTTTATTTTAGAAATGAAAGCTTTACAGTCAAACATCACAAAGCTTTCCTCTCTTCATTCAAGAGATCAGAAGGATTCATAAAGATCAATGCTAATTTTTGGTTTCCTTTTCCCTCTACTGTCATGTATTAGTTTAGTAATGCATGACACATGGGATATCACTAAAATTAGGTATAGCCTTTGTTTTTCAGAAATTAAACTCCTTTTTCTCACAGAAATATACCTAGAAATACTTGCTAGTGCTACCTACTTTACAGTGCTCATATGCAATGATTATGTTCATTCACTTATTTCCTTAAACAATGACAGACATTAACTTTTCCCTAATTAAGTCTAAGAAAAGTAACATTGTAAAGTCTTTCCCTGGGGCATAAAGATTCCAGAGAATTTCCTCCTCTAGTAAAAACATTTAATGAATCCAGGTTTCCCAAGAAACAAATGCCCAGTACTCTGCTACACTTGAAAGTGCTTCACAACACCCTTCTATAATCAAATCAGACCTCTCCATGATACAATTTGCAGCTGCCACCATTTAGCCCTTTTTTCACAGGACCTTGGGACTGAAAGGTACCTCTACAGCAGCATCATCTGTCTCAGTAGGGTTTACACTCAACCCTAAAGTACACAAATACAAACCGTTAATGCCTGTACAGTCTACTTAGAGAGCAGATACCAGAGCCTACTTTTAATAAGCAGGTGGAGATTTTACATCTAGACTGGGTTGACTTTAGACTGAGGTATTGGAGAGGGGGAAGAAATTCAGCCTGGTCATGATAACTAAGAGTACAACTAAGAACTTTCTGCTAACTAGAATGGACTGTTTACTAAGATGTTAGCTTAATTTTATGCAGAAGAGCTCCTACATTTGGGCACAGAAGCTCCCTGTGTGGTAGGAATAACAAACCCTATGAGCTGAGGCCAGATGTGGCCTCCACTTACATTTGACAGAACCAATGATGCTATTCCCTTTATGAATGAACAAATAACTATTTTATCATGATACCTGCACATTCTATTTAAAAGGCCTGCTATGACGCCAGCAAGAGAACACTGTGCATTCCAGCGTGCTGGGGATTCTGTTGACATGTAGAGCCATACGCAGTTTAAAAGCATTAAGCTGCATTTTTTCCCCACTACTAATATATGCACAGCCACCGTAAATAAATGTAATTTAAAAAGAAACAATTATTAGTAAAAATACTTTTAAAGTATAACAGGATTTACAGCTTGATAAGACAAAATTTTGTTTAGCTTATTCATGCTAATGAACGCATCTATAAAAATGCATTAGCTGAAAACAAATGGAGCAGAATTTGAGTGTGAGAAAGGGGTCAAGTGGATAAGTAGGCACCAAGATAAATGTTCTTTTCTTGTTAGATTATTGAGAAGTTTATGTCTCCTTGCAACAGTGTGCTTCACAAGTGAAGGGCAATAAAAGCACACAGATTCTGTATTTCACTACTTCCAGCTGAGAAACTCATTTGCTCTGTGGCTAGGAATGAATTACACCTCCTGGAGCTACACACCTGCTTTCTGGTGCATGGCAACTCTCAGCTTTCCAATCAACAGAGAGCAGGAGCAAACAGCCAAGGCCATACAAATTTTGCCACCTAAATTTCAACACAAGCATGTTTCAAGTGGGCAGCCTTAAGAGAAATGGGCATGCATTGTTTGTGAGGGAATGACAGTGATGAGCAAGAAAGTCATTACTTTAAAAGCCAGATGAGGCAATTTAAATCAGATATACTCAATTCTAAGAACTTGGCGTGATATCAGAGCATTCCTTTAAAACACACACCAATTGGGACAAACCAACATGGTTATGTTCAACAGATGTTTTGGAGGCGTCTGAAGAGGAATAAGAAAATGTGGCAAAGAAAAGCATACAGATAGGTAATTGCTCATTTCTTTTTCAACCACCAGTCTAGCACAATGCCTCAAGAAAGCAATAAACCATGAACAGAGAACACAAAATAAAAGGAAGCCAAAAAAGTACAGTACCAGTTCTGTCTCCTCTCAAGAGTACATTTCATGAGCTTACAAAATATAGATGGAGATATAAGAACAAAATTGCAATACTCTGTGCATCATGTGTACCTATTCTGACATAACTAAGAGATTCCCCTTTTCATCATAACGCAAAATATGGAAAGAAATTTTTAAATATTCAGTATACATACAGTTATTTCTCAACAAGCTTTGCTGAGGTGTACAATTAATAGGGAATAATCTCAGATTATATACACAAGAAACCTGCATTTGTCTAATTGGATTTTAATGGCACTTACATGGGCTATCCCATAAACAGCCAGTATACAATTTTAATAGGCCAATTAAATTAACTTTTTTTTCCCCAAGCAGACTGTACCATCCCATTTCAAACTACCTTTCATATATGGAAACAAATTTCTCTTAACTTCTACATTCCCTTAAGGATTATTTAATACTTTCTTGCTTTCCTTAGTTTTCAGATTGTTGTTCTACTCCTGCCTTATTTGGTCCTCCCTCCTTTTTTTCAAGCATCTTCCCTTTCTCCTCTCTTAGTTCATGACAGCTAATCCTACTGCAGTTGCATAACCAACACTCTTCTTCCTTTTCTGTCCCCTGAACTCATTTTTCAGTCTTCCTGTTTGGTTTTACTTTAATACAATTTTTTTTCTTCTCTCCCTTTCCCACTTCTCTGAAATACAAGCTGTCTGCTTAACAAGCAAACAGGAAATCACACACTAAAAGCTTCAGCAGCTATGTAATTTTGCCATAGCTAATATCCCTTTATTCTCTGTCCCTCACTGTTTTTCTCCACTGGATTATATTTCTAACAAATTTCACAATGTTTGCAGTAAAAGCCATGCTCTCCCTTTTTCTTCTGCAAGACAGCCAATATATACTTAGGTACTTCAGAGAGGATAAAACAATGCAGATTGTGAAACTCAAGTGAAAGCAAGTGTTCCTCAGCTGCTGCCTTTCAAAAAAGTCAGGGACAAGGAAGCTGCTTATCAGATGAGGAAGACTCAAAATGTGAGGGAGAAAACAGAAGACAACAAAAGGCCTAATCTTAAATGAAGTCATCACTAAAATTCACACCAAGTTCATGAGACTTTGGCTACATTTCTGGATATTTAAAAATACTCCTAAAAGCAGACTTAACATTGGAAATACTTAGCATCTCCTCTTCCAGAAAAGCAATGGCTATTGCAGGCGCTCAGCAGCTTCAGAGAAAGAAAAAGTGTTGGCCAGGGTGATGTTGGTAGAGTTTATAATCCATGAGTTATTTTAAAGAAGTGGTAAAGATCTCTGCAAATCCTAAGCCAAACTACAATGATCACTATTCTGAACAGAGTACTCTAAAGTGGGGTCAACTCTAAGTCCATACTTGCAACATTATGATAGACATGATTCGTAAATATCCAGACATATGGCTAACACAGAGTTAATTAATAAATTTCTCACCAAGTTCAAAACTAATTAACTCATTTCTCCCATATTTCTGCAATTCTGAAGAAAGGAAGGGCATCCTACAGAAAGAAGAATTAGCAAGCTTGCAGGTAAGGAGACATTAAACCAAGTTTTTCTGATCTGCAAATTTCTACCAAATGGCAAACCCAGCAGGCAGCATTTCTGTTTGTAGAGGTAATGAAAAATGTAGTAACTATTAATTAAAGTGATACTAGGGATAGTGTAAAGAAGAAACTATCAGCACAGAATTTTGTTTTTCTATCCTCCCCCTCTAGTATAATGATATACATTATCAAAATCAAATGAAATAGTTAAATGTATTACTCCCTTCTCAAAATTCTTAAAATCTGATCATATAGTAGCTGCTTGAGATACAACTGCAAATTCTTTTCAGGTACATATTGAGGGAATAAATAAACCTATTCCATTCAAGAAATAGCCACACCATTTTATACTTCAGCCAAATCCTTAGCAAAGCTATAACAGAAATTCAAACTGTGTAATAAAGACACCCAGTGCAAAAAGCAAGGCATAGCTAATATATCTGCACTACAGAACATCTAGCATGTTGTCCCTATGCTGCTAACAGACACTATTAATTTTGATCAAATTATTTCTATTAAGAACAAAGATAAATAACACATCAGAAAAATACAGATCTCCCCACAACAAAACCCAAGCAAAAATTCAGGAGTGAGTTCAAAGACATTCAAATACATTTTAAAAATTAACTTTGTGCACTGTCACAGTTAGAAGCAAAAAGTAGAGAAAGTAAAAAGGGAAGAAACTTGTTAACTGTGATTTTTGACAACCAGAAAAGTCAAAAGAGTTTTCAAGAGCAACCTAACTTGTCACAGAAAATGAAGTAGCACTAGCCCATTATGTAAGCCCATTATGTCTATGCCTTCTAATTTGTCAAAGCCAAACAAACC
>VYZP01070222.1:0-19789 GCA_013400635.1 Hypocryptadius cinnamomeus | reverse complement strand
ACATGGAGTCAGATTCATCATTCCTGCCTTTTTCTGGGGGAAACCCAAATACAGTAGGTTTGCACTGTGTTCTCCTGATGGAAAATGTGTTTCTTGGGATGGTGTGGCAGTGTGGGAAGAAGTCAGAGCTAGAACACGGCTGTGGGATGCTCTCAGGAGTGCTCACTTTGTTGGGAAGGAAGTTTGGACTCTGGGATCCCATGTAAAAACTCATTACAGAATAGATTATTTTTTTCCTAGTGGAAAGATTAGCAAAAATTTGTAACATGAAAATGCAGAGCTCGGTAGAAGCTGAAAAAATTTACAAAACCACACTGGGGTGGAAGCAAGTAGGAAGCCCATTTCTGCCTAGAAAAGTTTTGGCAGATTCAGTTCAGCTGCTTAACTCAGTGTTGCTTTTGGAGAAGCACATTTCCTATTTCCTTGAAGTGCATGGCTCGAGATCTTTTCACTGCTCTGCTCTGTGGAGCTGCTGCCCAGCAGCAAAGCTGAAAACTGAATTATTTTGTTGGGTTTGATAATAATTCTGTGTACACCTGGGCTCAGCCAGCCTGGACCTGAATCCCTGCTCTTTGTTTTCCTCTGTGGTGTTTCCCAGGCTTCCTGAAGCTTTAACACAGCTCACAAACTGCTCTGAGATCCTTAGGAAAATAGGCTTAGCCACAGCTAACAGTGGGATTGATGCTATTTAAGCCAATACTTCCTCACTGATTCCTGCCTTGTCATTACTGACGTGGCCCTGAGAGCCCAGTGGCACTTTGCCAGCTGGTGACCAATCCACGGTGACGTGGGTTGATGATAATCCCCCCACTGTGGGAGAGGAGACCCTGAGTCATTTGCCTTCTGCAGAGCAGAGGAGCAAGGGTCCAAATCCATCCCCTGGGGCTCCAGGCAGGGGTCTGAGGCTCCTGCCAGATCTTTCCTCCCTGGAAAATGAGCATCACTTCACTCTGTGGTTTACTGGGCACAGTGGAATTTGGTTGGAAGGTGGGTTTGAGGATTTTGGAGGTCTTTTCCATGGCTCTGTGGTCTTTAATGGGTCCTTGATCTCTAGAAATGCCCCCTGGCACCTCCTGCTTCTTCCCCACATGGTGCAGGGCGATGCTCATCCCACTTCAGGAGTTTCAACTGAGTGTTTGAGGTCAGCTGGGACAACTCTTTGTCTGGAAGAGGGAGGGGTTTTGGGTGTTCTGAGGGTCACAGACAGGGCACTGAACAGACTGGAGACTCCCCTGAGCTCTCCCTGTCTCTGGGGTCACCCTTCCCTGAGCAGTGGCTCTCAACGCCAGCTGAGATCCCACCTCCATCTGCTCTTTCCAAAGAGCTTCTGTGAGGCTGTTTGCAAATGCTCCAGGCTATTGGCATCGTTTTTATCCATCTTTGTGTCTCTGTGTGTGTACACACACACAATTACACTCCTGCAACATTCCTTTGGGGAGGCAAGAGGGAAGGAGCTGAGAGCTCAAAAGAAGGGAACAGCCATCAAACTTTTGGCCTGCTAACCTTGGCAGTGCCTCTTCATTAAAAGGGACTTTCTGGAAGGTTGTTTTTTCTCCAGTGATGAGTATTTTAACTTTATCTTCACACAGAAACCGTTTGTTTCTTCTGCAGCCTTATTTAGGAGGGTTTTTTTCTTCTGCAGGGCAGAGCTGTCAGAGCCTGTGAAGCTGGATCACAAATTGGGGAAGAGAAACAGCTTTGTCTCTTGTTCTCCCTATATCCCTGAGAGTTTTTATAATGGTTTCAGCAAGATTTGATCAATCCCAGGCACTGGGCTCAGGTCAGCCAGGGCAGAGCTGGGTGTGCTTGGTGTTGTGTTTATTCAGGGCTGCCTGGGATGTTGTTTTTTGAGGGCATTTCACTGCCCAAGGGGCTTCTGTCCATCCTTGACAGTCAGTTCCTAAGGGAGTTTATCCTTGATTCCAGCCCCTTGCTCACCCCTGTCCCGTGGGATCCAGCAGATCCTGTGTTGGGTGCACATTTCCCTCTTTCAGTGGATTTATATATTATATAAATTATATGTATATATTTCTATTTTACTCTGCCCCTTTAGGACAAAAAGGGGATCTGTTTGGGCACAAACCTCTCACAAAAGTCCCCAGTCCTTCCCAAAAATGAAAGCTCTGCCTCTATCCAGCACAGTATCACTGTAGGAAAATAATTTTGCCTTGATCCTGATCAGCCATCAGAAGATAAGGTTTGACTCTCACTCACTTAATGTGCAGGACCAAAAGGTCACAGAATTATCCAGCCTCCCCTGTAATCCCTCTGTGGCACAGAATCTCCTCAGAGCAACTCTAGGCTATTTGGGAGAAAAAGTTTCATTTTAGTGCTTCTAAATTAACCAGCTATTGATTTATTCTTAAGCGCTGGGAATTGCATTACAGCTAATTGTGCACCCTGATATGATTGAGCAGGATGCTGGACAAACATAAATCTGTTGTTGACCCAAATTCACCAGTACATATCTTATTGACCTGCTCACAAAACAGGTTGGGAGGTGAGGAAGAGGGGAATGGGATGGCTTGGGAATCCTGTACAGCTTGTGATCAGCTCATGGAGGTTTGGCTTGGGAGGAGTCACCTGGAAGGAGTCAGAATCACAGAATGGTGATTTAGTTTCAACCCCCTTTACACCTTCCACTATCCCTGGTTGCTCTAAGCCTCATCCAGCCCGGCCTTGGACATCCCCAGGGATGGGACAGCCTCAGCTTCTCTGGGAATTCCATCCAGCCCCTCACCACCCTCACAGGGAAGAATTCCTTCCCAATATCTCTTTCAGTTCAAAGCCTCTCCCCCTTGTCCTGTCACTCCAGTTCCTGATGAGGAGTCCCTCGAGCCCATCCTGCAGTGAGAGATGTCACAAATGCAGAAAAGCTTGGGCTAATTTGTCCCTCTGAGCATGCAGGGCAGGGAGATTGAGCACCCAGCTCATTCCTGGAGTGAGCAGGGCACTAAAGCCACTCTCCCTGTCAGCCTTTCTGGCTCTGGCACAGACAAACAAACAAGGAGAACAGCAAATCTTCTCATCTCCTCCTTTCTGGCGTCAGAGACTTAAAGGGCATTTGGGCTGGAAGAATTACACCCTGCTCCTTGCTGCTGCCGTGCAGCTCTGGCTCACAGTCCCTGATGGTGTCTGCTCTTCCCCTTTTCTCTCTCCCCAGCACATCCTGGAGCTGAAATGAATTCTCTGGCTGACACAACCAAGGGATGCATTTTCACTGCCTTAGCCTTGTCCCACCATGCCTGGCTCGAATCTGGCCAGGATCAGTGGTGATCAAAGCCCTTTTTACAGTGAGGGACATGAAGTTGTCCATCCTGTCCAGCCTCAGGAGCAGCAATACCAAGAACAGGAAAGCCCTTAGAGCTTTGGGGTGCTGGTTTTCCTTGCTGGTGGCCAGGCACTACTTTCCCTTCAGCTGCTCCAAAACTGGGGAACGGCAGGAAGGGGAAAGGAGGGGAGAAGCTCTCCAGAGCTGGCAGAGTCCTGCCCTCCACTCGCAGTGGGTGTTGGTGTGTGCGGAGAAAAGCTGTGTGTGGGTGAAGGGGAGGCAGGGGGAGGCTGTCTGCAGGCTGTGGTGGTGGCAGCTGTGACAAGGGGGGCTCCAGGAGAGGGGCTGTGGGTGGCTGTGCAAGCACGGCGAGGGGATGGGCAGAGGGGTCTGCAAAGCACTGCTGGGAAATCCACCCCAGGATGGGGAGGGTGCTGTGGGCTGGGCTGGTGTCACTGCTGTCCCTGCGTGCTTTGGGTCCCCACTGCTGGTGCTTCACCTCAGCTGGCTTTGCCACGGGCAGGGTGAGCACCTGGCACAGGCCTTGTGCTCCCCCAGAGCACCTGGCACAGGCTTTGTGCTCCCCCAGAGCACCTGGCACAGGCTTTGTGCTCCCCCAGAGCACCTGGCACAGGCTTTGTGCTCCTCCAGAGAGGGCAGGTGAGGAGAGATGGGCGAGGGCAGACTCCAGGCTGACACCTGCACTGAGTGCTCAGCCCACCCTGACTGCGGCTTGCAGGGAGAGCTGCAGCCTCCAGGGTTTCCAGGCTGTCACTTCTGATATGGCAGAACTCACACTTGTCCTTAAAAAGTCCCCAAACACCTGTTTGGAGTGACCCTCCTGCCTTTGAGTGCAAGAACAGGCATCTGGGCATCAGGGGGTGGCATGGGACAGCAGAGAACCTCTGCAGATCCTCCTGCAGAGAGCAGGGTCACCTCCAGCTGGATGGGCTTCCACTGGGGCATCCCCCCAGTGCTGCTGGATCCTGAAGCTTGAGCAGCTATTTTACCTTTCTGGGAGGCTTTTTGAGCACAGGGACAGTGCAGAAGAAGGATTTGCTGCCCCTGGTTGTGCTGTCAGGGCTTGGTGGGCAGCGCTGGTGACAACGCCGCTGTCACAAGCACCCAGGGGACATGGCATCCAAGGAGCTGCTCAAGCCAGGGACTGCTGCTCCTGGAAAAGATCCCAGCCCTGAGCTCCCAGAGCTGTCCTGGTTTGTTCTCCAGGTGTTTGACACACCCTCAGCCCCGAGCCTCGCTCCTGCGCTGTGTCCCCGCAGCCTGGCAGAGGGTTGGGGTGTCTGTGGGGCCTCAGCTGGGCTCTTCTCCCGGCTGCTTTCTGCCATCCCATGCCGTGGGAGGCTTCTCTGGGATCCTCTCCGGGCTGGGGCTGACGTCAGGGCCCATTCATCACCATTAGCTCCGAGCTGAGCCCTGTCAGAGCCCGCGGCGAGGGGGCGGATGCCGCCTCTGGACTGGCAGTCCCTGCAATTTGCTCCCGAAGGATGCTTAATTGTTGTTCCTCCTCGGGAGCCCGGCTCAGCCCCCGTGTTTAATGTCCTTTCCAGAGCCCTGCTGCAGGCAGAGCCCACGGGAATGCCAGGTAGGGTGGTGGTGGTGGCAGCTTTTGTCTGGCACGCCAGCCCACCTGGGTTTCCTCTCACCTAGCGAGGTCTGGCCTTGCTTGGGCGGTGTGTTCTCAAGAGAAGTGGCTGTCTCCACTCCCAAAAAGCTCTGGGTCTTTTTCTAAGCCTGTTTCATGCCAACATTTATAGCTGTAACTGTGCTGGCAGGATGAAAACCAACCCCTCTTCTCCCCATCCTTTGCCTCCCGTTTTTCCCTCTCCCCAGAGCCCAGACGTGGACAGAGTGCAGGGCCACAAAGCAAAATCCATTTTTCCTCTCCAGGGCATCCCTTAGCCCATAAAATCCCAACACCTACCTGTGCTCAGGTGGGGAGGCCAGAGAGAACTCAGGTTTGCAGAGCTGCTCTGTAGCTCCACCGAGCTCAGTGAATCACAAGAAGTTTTGTCAGGAAGCAGAGTTGAAAGCATGAAATGGATGAAATTCAGGCAGAGAATTCTTTGCATGCCATTCCCAGATCAAAGTTTCCTGCTATCAGAGATCAGCTCTTAACTTGCATGACTGAGCCTGCAGAGAGAAGAGAGAGGGAATGATGAGCAGCTGGAGCTCTGCTGCAGAAAGTTCTGCACCTCTGATGTGGCAGAAGCCCTGAAAAGTTAGCAGGGAATGAGCAGAAGGAAATGACTCTGGTGGAATGGCAGAACCCCCTGGAGATGAGAGAAGGGAGCTGGGCACAGGGTCTGAGTGCTGGGGAAGGCTGTGCTGTGTCTGTGCTCTGTGGACAGAGGGAGGGGAAGGATTTGCACTAGATTTTGTGTAGGGAAGAGCAGTTCAGGATGCTGCTGAGGATTCAGCAACACCAAGACGTTGTTTCTCCCCAGAGAAGCCCAAAGCTGGGCAAACCTGGGGATGCTGCTGCTCCTTCAGCAGCACCTTTATATTTACCCCTGGGTAGAAATGAAAATTTCCTGCAAGCTTTGCCATGAACCCCTTTTGCCATGGCATTTTTACCCTCTGCTTTAGTCTGGGACTTTGCTGGTGGGACTGTGTTTATTTTGGAGAACTGGGAGGAGAATTCCATTGTCAGACTATGCTGAGTCTTCAGCAGGGGCTTTGCTGGGAGAGCTCTGCCTGGGCTAATGGCACCTACAAACCTTTTAAGTAGAGACAAGAAGGGTTTAGGAAATGGGACAATGGCACCTACAAACCTTTTAAGTAGAGACAAGAGGGGTTTAGGAAGCTTTAGGCTTTCCTCATAGATAAAATTCTCCACATACCACATTCCAGAGATGAACTGATCCCGTTTTTGTGATCTGCTGCTGTTTACACAGGGCTCAGCTGCTCACACACCACATTGGGATTATTGGTGCCTTTTAAAAAGCCTATGGGTAAATGTCTGGCTATGCAGTAATTCTCCTCAGCTCCTAATTCATTGCAGCCTGAACCTCTCAGGAATCTGTAAGAGCTGCTTGGAAACAATTCCAAAATCCTCCACTGAGCATGTCCAAGCAGCTCTGCATGGCCTGGGAGGTGTCACCTTCTCTGTGACCCCTTCCTGGGCTCATGGGTCACCTCCCCTTTCTTTTCCCTCTTTTTCACCTTCCCTCTTTTCCCTGGTTCCAGCAGTGCTTCTCTTCCCTCCTGCATCCCCAGGGCCTCCATCAGGCCTGGTGGTGCCTTGACATCTGCATGGACCTTGTCAAATTTAGGGACAAAAAGTGCAAACAGCTTTTCTTTCTCCCCCATCATCTCTTTTTCCACATGCATAATAATCTTCCTGCAAAGCAGAGAAACAAATGGATAAGGGAGTGGAGGTTTCATTTTTACAGAAAGCAATTACAGACATTAAAAGAGCGAAAGTAATAAAAATAATATTTAAAATTCAAATCCCTTATCTATATTACAAGGGTATTAACATGAGAAGAAGTTATTTTTATTTTTTTCTCCCCCCTAATCTCATTTGCTTTGCAGGTCAGTCTGCAAACTTTAATGCCAGTCCTCTGATTTTTATTTTATTTTTTTTATTTGGAGACTGATCTGCAGTTCTGGAGATCTGGGTTTGGCAGGTTTGTGAACTCCATGGCTCAGGGGTGAGGATGCTGCTTTGTCCCTTACCTGTGGTGCTTGCTTGTACCAGAAGGGACAGCTGTGTTCAACAGGGAGAGGGGGAGATTGTGTTTTCTATAGATTAATAGAATATTTATTGGTTTATGGCTCCAGGTTTTAATGCATTAAATGAATAAAAATGGCAGTTGGGCTGTGAGCACTTGGGGGAAGGAGCTGCTGCAGCCTGAAAGGGAGGGAAAAAATGGGGAAAGTCAGGGAAAAACGGAGAAAAGGAGGGGAAAATGGAGAAAAGGAGGGAAAAATGAGGAAAGGGAAGGAAAAATGAGGAAAGAGAGGGAAGAATGGGGAAAGGGAAGGCAAAATGGGGAGAATGCTCCAGAGCACAGGGTGGGCTAAACTTTGGGGTGAGTTTGAGCAGGGCTGTGTGAAACCCAGCCAGGCAGAGGGATGTGGGCAGCAGTGGGTGCAGAGCTCCTGCTGTCCCACAGCGATGTCCCAGGAAGGTGAGACATCCCCCCTGCGGGTCAGGGTCCTGTGTGGCCCCAGGTTTGCTGCTTTCCCAGGATTCTGACCTTTTCCTTGTCCCTCCTCCCTAGAAAGCTGATCTGGCCGTGGCAGGGCTGACGATCACGGCGGAGCGGGAGAAGGTGATTGATTTCTCCAAGCCCTTCATGACTCTGGGAATTAGCATTCTCTACCGAGTTCACATGGTAAGAGCCTGATTTCAGTGCCATTTATGTCCCTCCATTATTGGCATGCAAACCTGCCTGTTAGAGGAGAATAATGAACGACTCATAAAAAATATTTTGGTTTCTTATTTAAACACAAATGTGCTCGACCTTTATTTCCTGCTTTTCTCTGTCTCTCTGCTGCGTGGCAGGATTGGTGAATTCCATTCCTATTCAACCCTCAGCCCTTTGGCTTCTCTCTTCACTCCTCCCAGGGCACATGATGGTTTTTTTGGCGTGGTGGGGGCTGCAGGATGGTTTTAGAGTGGCTTTAGGTGGTTTAAGGCCGCTGGGTGAGGTGTGCTGAGGGCAGGCTTGGCTGGAAAGGTTCACCAGCATGGCTGGAATTGCAGAAACTTGGCTGGGAGTCACCTTCCAGTTGGATTTAGTGGAAAAACTGGCTGGGAAGCTGAGCTGGGATATCTGTGGGTGCTCCTTGCTGGTGCTGGGGCCATTCTTGATCTCAGCTTTGCTCTCTTGCTGCCTTCTCCCACCTGAGAATCCCATCAGGAAGGAATCCTGGGTTGTTTTCTTTGCTGTCACCTCCCAGAAATGCTCTAGAGGCAGATCAGCCTCTGCTCTCCAAACCCCAGGGGAAATGTCCCTCCTGGGGCAGGCAGGGTGCCAGGCTGAGCTCACAGCCCTGGGCTCTGCCTCCTCTTTTGTTCACCCTAAAAGCAGCAGCCCCTGCAGCCCAAGGAAAGCTCCTTAATCTCAAGGGCTGCTCTCAGCACTGTTGTAGCATCACAGGGCCCTGGAGTGGTTTGTTCAGAGTTTATCCCATGCCACCCCATGCCATGGGCAGGGACACCTTCCCTATCCCAGGGTGCTCCACCCCTGTCCAGCCTGGCCTTGGACACTTCCAGGAGTGCGGCAAAATTTTTTTCTGTCTCAAAACAGCTGGGAATATTCCCAAGGGATTCATGTGTGCAAGCATGTACGTGGTGTCATGTGTTTGCTTAGCTAAACTTGTCCTAAGCTGCCATAAATCCTCTTTCATTTGCATCCTCCATTGTTTTACCTTCTCCCTGAAGCTCAGGAGAGGCCAGTCACTCCCAAATTCCAGGTGTCCCAGCAGGCAAGCTCCTTTTGCAGCCCCAGTCTGCATTTGTGATGTGAGTGACAGTGCCTTGGTTTCTGTCAGCCCGACAATAGCAGCCAAAAGGAAAAAAAAAAACATTCAAGCTGCCTCTCCCAGCCCCCTCTCCACCCCGGAGGCTGTTAAGGATGCAGCGTTGGGGATGAACAGAAACAAATTCACGCATCTATCTCTGTGCTGAGTGGCTCCTGCCAAGAGCAAACAAGTAATTACAATCTAGTTAAAATTCTGCTTCCTCTGGTACGTGCAGGTTTTAGGATCGATGATTTAACTGATCACAAAGGAAAAAAAAAAAACAAAAACAACAAAAATGGGGTTGACTCTTCCAGTTTCTGGAAATCAAATGGAATTGTCCCTTCTCCACCACAGCTGGGTTTTCACATCAGCTTTGTGGAGCCAGGACCTTTTCCTGCCAGTGTCTCCTAGGATTAAAATCTGATTTGGTGGTTAAATACTGTGTTATATTAGGAAGGAATTCTTTCCTGTGAGGGTGGGGAGGCCCTGGAATAGATTTCCCAGAGAAGCTGTGGCTGCCCCATCCCTGGGAAGCATCCAAGGCCAGGTTGGATGGAGCTCTGAGCAACCTGGGATAGTGAAAATTGTCCCTGCCCATCAAAAAGTGTTGGAACAAGATGATCTTTATGATCCCTTCCAGCCCAAACCATTCTGTGGGTGTCCTGCAGCAGAATCTCCAGCAATTCCCTGAGCAGCACTCCTCCCTCCAGAGGAAAGGCAGGAATGCTGGTGCAGCCTTTGCTCAGGGTCTGTTCATTTGCTGCAGCCTCAGGGAGCTCTGCAGGATTCTGACACTTCTGTTTGGGCTGGAGGTTCCTCAGGGCAGGGAGCATCAGCTGCCACCAGAGGAGCACAGCCCAGCCCTGCTCCGTGAGGCATTCACCAAACAGAGCAGGATTCATAATTCCAGACTCCAGAGGAGTTTGGGAATTCTCCCCCTGCTCTCAGCAGGGCTTCAGCCACTCCACAAAGGATTTGAGCTGCCCAGGGACCCAGGCAGGGTTGCAAAGACATCTCCCAGGTGGGGTCACCCCACTGGGGACATGAGGAGTGGTAGGGGGCAGCCAGGCTCGTGCTCTCCCAGAGCAGGGAAGCTCAGAGCTCTCCCTTCCCTCTCCAAGCCTTGGCACCTCTTCCTCCAGACCTTTCCTGCTCAGCTTGAGGAGGGTGCCTGAGAGCTGTGTGGCAGTTTAACTTCTCAAACTGGTAAATATTTGTCAAACCAGCCACTTCTGGTTTTCCTTTAAGGATGTGGTTTGCAGAGCAGCCCCACAGCCTTCTTCTCCCCACCCCAAAAACCACCTCTGCAATGTCAAAAATTGCAGCTGACGTCTGTTAATCACGGCTCGGATGAGATGGAGCCTAATAAATAACCACAAATGAGCCTCTTCCTCGCTGAGGAGTTCTCTCCACACCCTGGGCTCCTTCAAATGTGATGACATTTTATTTTCATTTCCATGTAGCTCCAGTGGCAAGTGATTTCTCACCCCTTTCTCCTCCCCACGCCGCCAACCCAGCCACCACAGAGCCTGTGCCTCTTATCACACATAACCAAATATGGCAGCTTTAACCAGGGCTGTCATTTTTCTCAATTTCACTGCTTGTGATACAATCAAGGCTGGATTTCTGACACTGGAGCTCTAACAGGCTTCCTGACTCGCAGGCTGCTGAGAGGAAAGGCTTGGTTGGTTTCATTTAGGTGCCCATTCTGCCCAGCCAGGGGCATGTGGGGATGGCAGGAGGTGGATGGGGAGCCCTGAGCAGTCCCTGGGCTTGGCAGGGGGCTGGAATCAGGTGCCCAGGGTCGTTTCTGCATGGAGGGATAAATCAGGATTATTTGTGCCTTACCCATCTTTGCTCACATCTGCCTCTGTGGCAGGGAATGAGGGACTGGAGATGATTCTGGCTGCTCAGCCCTGAAAGTCCTTGCCTTCAAAATGAGGAAATGAGGCTGGGAGAGTGCACAGCTACAGCTGAGTTTAGGCCAAGTGAGCTGAGCCTTAAAGCGTTTCGACTTGATTGCTGCAGAGGACACAAGATGGGAAGGATGGATGGAAAAACTCCTTCATTCCAGCCAGAGGAGGCTTGAGAGGGGCTGAGAGGAGCTGAGCCCCCTCCTGACAGCTCTGCCAGCAAGGATCCCTCCCCACCAGAGCAGGGTGGGGGCAGCTGCTGGCCCCAGGAGCATTTGCTGGATATGAACCATGTGGTGGCTCCAAATGAGGCTCAAGATTCAGAGCAGCCTGTGCAGGGCTTTTACTGACCCCAGAGGAAAAGGAGGGATCTGGATCTGCCCCTGGAGTAGGTGTCGTTGTCCTGGGATGTGCCCTGGTTCGGTGCCCTGTGGCTGGACCAAGCACACATCAACATTTCTGCCTCTCCAGGCTGAGTTTTCTTGCTTTCCCTCTCACTTCCAGAGGCAGGAGAGAATTCTCTGCCCTCCTTTTTTAGGGGAAGCACTTGTGAGAAATGGCATGGATGGGGTTGACTGGGGTTCCTCCAGACTCTGCGTGTGCTGGGCAGGGAGTGCTGAAAACAACAAATCCAGGGCTGCCCTCTCCTTCCCAAATGTCCCCCTTGTCCAAGCTCTCCAGTCACCAATATCTTCCCAGCAAACTGCTGCTCACTGGCTGAAAAAAATGAAGATTTCCA
Organism: Hypocryptadius cinnamomeus; assembly: GCA_013400635.1. Classification (NCBI taxonomy): domain Eukaryota; kingdom Metazoa; phylum Chordata; class Aves; order Passeriformes; family Zosteropidae; genus Hypocryptadius; species Hypocryptadius cinnamomeus. The sequence continues at coordinate 8,373 of VYZP01070222.1, read as the reverse complement.
AGAACAACTTAGGAGGAGGGTAAATTAATCTCTCCCACATTCATCTGAGGATTTGCAGGAGGCCTTCATCAATTATTGGACATTTTGAACATATCTATTCCAGGAAAAATAGCTCTTCCAATTAACAAAGCTCTATTGGGACTGCCTAAAAATATCTGACAGACTCCAGATATTGTCATTCCCATCTTCAAAACAGACAGATAAGAGAGAGTTTGTGCCCTCCGTGGGAACAGAATATCTTTATTCTTACCCACAACTGTGAATGAAAAGAATATGTCCCAGCAGCCTGGAAATGACTGGAGCTGAAAAGAACCAGAACTACTACAACTGTAAAGTCACAGGAGAGATTCACTGCCAAGCTGGAGATTTAAAGCTTCCAACGCAATTTCCTTAATGAGAGTAATTTATTGACAAACTGCCCCAGAAATATAAAGAAGACATCAAGGCCTTAATTGCAGAAAGGAACTTTGTCACGGGAGCATCTCGCAGGGGGAGGCTCAGCCAAGGCTCTGCCAAGGCCTGTGAGCTCCCTGCCAGCTCTGGGGTGCCAGGGAGGATCATTCCCTGCCCTTTCTGGAATGATGAGCTCCAGGAGCTGCAGCTCCTGTGCCCTTCACACCTTGCTGTTTCCTTCATTTCATCCTTGAGGAGGAATAAAGAGTTACTGAGCTGGTTGAGCTGCTGAGGAAGAGGGGAACCGGGGTTGAGGGGCATCCAGGAGAGGCGTGAAGGGGAGAGCTCTGGCAGTGCCACCCTTTGGCAGTGCCACCCTTTGGCAGTGCCACCCTTTGGCAGTGCCACCCTTTGGCGTGGATCCTCTGGATGGGATCAGTGGTAAGGGCAGAGGGAACACCCCGTGGCACCTGCAGGGCTGGGAGGTGCCCTGGCCTCTCTGGATTAGGGAGAGGAGCTCCAGCACAGTGAGCAAAGGCTTCTCCTGGAAATGGGAGGCAGATTCCTGCAGATTCTGTGGCTCTGAAAACCAGAACACATCAGCAACTGACCAAAAAATTGGGAAAGGACACAAAAAATGTGGTGTCTTCCACTGTTTGTACCTCACCTGTTGATAGGAGATAACCTGGAACAGAAGAGAGACATTGCCTAGAAGAGAGACTCTGGAATTAAACCCAGGAGAACCTGAGCTTTTCCTTGGGAACTGACTGAAAATTAATCTGAGAACCTGAACTTTTCCTTGGGAACTGGCTGAAAATTAATCTGAGAACCTGAACTTTTCCTTGGGAATTGACTTGAAGTTAATCTGAGAATGGGTGCTGAACCACTGGTTCTCAACTCACCCATTTGCTAAAAGCCTTGCCAAGCCAGATTATCTAAAAATGCTCATCCCAGATTGGTTTGGCTTGGAAGGGACCTCAAAGACCCTTTAGTTCCAAGCCCCCCACCACATGCAGGGACAGTGCAGATCCCAAAATCTCGTCCTGGAGGATCCAGGGACAGGTTGTTGTGGTGTGCTGGGTTTTTCCTGCATGCAGGGTTTGCTGGGGAAGGTTCCTGACACCTTACAGGTTCCCAGATGGCGACAGGAGCTGAGGATTTCACAGGCTCCTGGATATTTTTAGCAGAGGAAGATTTTTGTGCAACAACTGTTGCCTTTTCTAGCAACAGCTCAAGCCTCCAGGAGAACTGCTGAGACCTTGTGAAAATCAGGTTTTGCATAACATTCAGTAGTAAAACAGCGAGGTTTGGATGGAAGTGGAATTTAAAATGCTGGTCTAAGTCTGGGGGGGAAAAAAAAAAAAGCCCTTGCAAAGCTATGCCTTGTGGGAAGCTTCCCAGTTACAGGTGCTTGGGGAAGCTGTGGAGCTGTTTTAGGGATGCCAGGACTGAATCTGTGGTTTGGGACAGAAAATAACAGAGTTTTGTGAGCTGTGGGATCGTGTCCCTTGTGCCTTGGATGTGTTTGAGCTGCTCTTTCCTTTCAGAGGAGCTGCAGCCACAGAGCTGGTGCTGACAGGAGAAATCCACTTCAAATGGGAGGTGTTTGGCTTTTGAGAAACTTCTCCAAAAAATTATTCTCCCGCTTTTGCACAAATTTGGTGACGTTTGACAATTTTCTGGTGGTGGCAGCATCCTTGTGAAAGTTTAAAATGCTCTGGGAGAAGATCAACCTGCTTTTTCTAGCAGTGAAGCCTTAATTTTTTTTCAAGGAAAGGTGGTTTGCTGAGGGAAAAAACAGGAAATTCTGACGCATCCTGGAGATAAAAATATCCTGTTCTCTGAGATAAAAGTAATAATTTTATTGGGGTTTTTGTGAAAGAAGAAACTTTGAAAGGCCAGAGAGAGAAGTTTTGAAAACATTTTTTCTTTCCTTTTGCTTCACAAATATATTTCCCTGTGAGCTCAGGTAGAGCCCTTTCTGCCCAGTGAAGTGTGGGGTGGACAAGGATGGGGGGACCCCCCTCAGGGCTGGAGGTGCAGCAAACCCTGCCAGGGAGGGACAGAACGCTGTGATTGCCTCATTTTTCTCTCAATTCACCTCTTTCTTTGCCTTCAGGAAAAAAAAAGGGGAGAAAAACAGATTTAGGGGATGAATCCAGTGGGGAGATGCTGCAGGACTCAGTCATTTGTGGGGTTGCTGTCACTTGTTTGCCCTGCAAGGCTGTTCCAAAGCCTGGTTTATCCCCCTTCTCCTGTTTATTTCCCTTCTCCCATTTATCCCCCTTTCTGCTATTTATTCCCTTTCTCCTTTTTTCCCCTCTTCCTCCCATTTATTTCCCTTCTCCTGTTTATCCCCTTTCTCCCATTTACCCCCCTCCCCCCCATTTATCCCCCTTCACCTTTTTATTCCCCTTTCTCCCATTTATTCACTTTCTCCTTTTTATTCCCCTTTCTTCTTTTTATTCCCCTTTCTCCCATTTATCCACCTCCTCCCGTTTATCCCCGTCCCCCCTTTTTATTCCACTTTCTCCCATTTATTTCCCTTCTCCCATTTACCCTTTTTGCCCCATTCATCCCCCTTTCTCCCATTTATTCCCTTTCTCCCACTTATCCCCTTCTCCCTTTTATCCCCCTTCCCCTTTTTATTCCCCTTTCTCACATTTATCCCCCCCGTCTCCCATTTATCCCCTTTCTCCTGTTCATCCCCTTTCTCCCATTTATCCTCTTTGCCCCATTTCTCCCCTTTTTTCTCCTTCTCCCATTTATTCCCCTTTCTCCCATTTATCCCCCTTCTCCCCTTTATCCCCATTCCCCTTTTTATTCCCATTTCTCCCATTTATCCCCTTTCCCATTTGTCCCATTTCTCCCATTTATTTCCTTTCTCCCATTTCTCCCCTGTCTCCCATTTACCCCTGCTCCCATTTATCCCGCTTCTCCCATTTCTCCCCTTTCCCCCATTTCTCCCCTGTCTCCCATTTACCCCTTCTCCCATTTATCCCGCTTCTCCCATTTATCCCCATTCCCCTTTTTATTCCCATTTCTCCCATTTATCCCAATTCCCCATTTTATTCCCATTTCTCCCATTTCTCCCCTTTCCCCCATTTATCCACTTCTCTCCTGCAGTGCCACCAGTGCAGGTAATTTCCCTCGTGCCCTTCCAGAACTATTTCCACCTCTCCAAACCCACCCAGCTCCAACTCCTGCTTTGCTTTTTCCCTCCCCAGGGCCGCAGACCCGGCTACTTCTCCTTCCTGGACCCCTTTTCTCCGGGCGTCTGGCTCTTCATGCTGCTCGCCTACCTGGCTGTCAGCTGTGTCCTCTTCCTGGTGGCTCGGTAATGTCGCGGTGCCTTTCCCTTCCTCGCGGTGCCACCTAGTGTCACTGCAGACCCGGGGAGAGGGGACTCCCAGGGGAACACGGGGACATCCTCTGCCCCCCAGCTCGCCGGGATGGGCTGGCAAGAAGCGTCCCAGCCCTGTGCCAGCTGGGGACTGAGGTTTGGCACCGTGTCCCCACGCAGGGATGGCCATCGTTCCCTGGTTCAGGATGTGCTTGGCCACGGTGGTGCCCAGAGGTGGTGGGAGAAGCTTTTGGAGAAGGTTTTGGTGCTGTTAAAACGCTCCCTCAGATGTTTTTTTACCCCTTTGTCGCAAGCAGGGAGGGTAGAGGCTGTTAGGAACCTGCAAATCCATTCTGAGGTGTCAACACGAATTCCACCAGTGATGTCTGGCTCCCCAGTTTGTGGAGGACAGGGAAGTCCATGAGTGTCTTTGAGCAGCTGAGTGCAGAGCCTGGCTCGGCAGCTCTCAGCTCCATTCCCCCGTGACCAATTTCAATCAGTCTCAAAACACCTTGCTGAGTGCTCACCTGCAGCACGGCCCCCATGGAGCCCCAGGGTCCAGGGCTGCTCTCCTGCGCTGCCCACAGCCCTGTGGAGGGGCTGTCACAGGCACAGTGGAGCTGTGTCCTGGCACCGTGTGCCAGACACTGCTCAGGCTCTTTGGGGACCCCTCAGTGCCCAATTCTCATTACACAAATTGGGACTGTGCTGGCACTGGCTCCCTCTGCATGGCTGAAGTTGTCATCCTGGCAGGGCTTTAATGGGTTCTTCGAGTGCTGTTACAGCCTCAGAAATGCAGGTCTGGAGAAACCATTGAATTATGCACAGCTGGTGCCTCTTTAGCCCCTTCCTCATGTTTTAAATATGATCCTCCAAAAAGGTGCCTTTAGCCAGCTCCCCTCTGGAGAGGGAGCTTTGGCTGCTGCTCCCTGCCTTGCTCAGCAGGAAGGAGCTCTTGTCCCTGTGAGTTGCAGACTCTCCCAGAGCACTGGGGTTTGCTGCCAGTGCTTGATCCACCATGGAAGGTCTGCAGCAAATAACCTCCTCCTCCTTCTCCTCCCTGGCACCACAGTGGGAGAGGAGATGCAGGGAGGAAAAGAACCCCCTCATTTTGGCTAAATACGATGTCAGCTGGCACAGCCCTGCAGCTGTTTTGGCAAAAAGAGACCCAAAATTACCCTCCCAGGCCCCAGCTTTCTTAGCCAGAGCAGTATGATGAAGTGCAGCACATCAGTTAGCAGACTTTCTTAGCAACCAGGGAACTGGAAACAAAAAAAGAGCGAGAGAGAGGTGCAGTCACAACAGTGACAGGCTCAGACATTTCCCATTCCCACTTCTGTCCTGTCCCTGAAGGATGGGATGCTTTGAAACACCAGCACTCAGCTTCCAACTCCACCTCAGACCTCCTCAGAACAACCCTTTGCACCAATTTTTCTTGATGGTTTAATGCAGTCAGGGCTCAAACACTTCGCTTTTGAACTTCCCATCAGTGCTCGTGCTCCATCAGGGAGCACAGCCAAAGATGTTTTTTGATTTCTACTTCCCATCAAGTCCGTGCACATCTGGAGTTCCCACAGTGGTGTGGATCTGCACGCAGGGCTGCGAGATGCACGCAGAGCTGCCCAGAGCAGAGCCTCTCAAAGTTTTTGTAAATCTTTACAAGAAAGCCTCTGGCTCCTGAGTCTTAGAGCAAACGTTTCACACAGCTCTGAGCCCTGGGCATCAACTGACAGCAAAGCATTTCCTCCTCAGAAAACTCTGCCTCCAGAAGAGCTGGAGCTTCACAGCTTTTCTCTCTTTTTTTTTTTGTTTTTTTTTTAAAGTGTCCCATTTCCCAGCGCATTCCCTGAGCTCCCCTTTTCTTGTCCTTTCAGGCTGACACCATATGAGTGGTACAGCCCCCACCCCTGCTCCCAAGGTCGATGCAACCTCCTGGTGAACCAGTACTCCCTGGGGAACTCGCTGTGGTTCCCAGTGGGGGGGTTCATGCAGCAGGGCTCCACCATTGCCCCCCAGGCTCTGTCCACGCGCTGTGTCAGCGGAGTCTGGTAAGGAGGGCAGCCCTTCCTTTCAGGAAGGTTTCTCTGGGCAGAGGTGGGTGTGGAGGAGGGATTTCCTTATGGGAAGGGCTGTGGGACATTGGGAGGGGCTGCCCAGGTGGAGGTGTTCAAGGATGACTGGATGTGGCACCCACTTGTCTGGGTGACAAGGTGGGACTGATGGTTTTGGAGGGACTTTGCAACCTCAGTGATTCTGGGATTCTGCGAGGCAAAGGATAGGGATGGAGAGCAGATTTCCTGAGGCAAACCACACCTTCCCTTCCCTCCCCCTAGGTGGGCATTCACCTTGATCATCATCTCCTCCTACACGGCCAACCTGGCAGCGTTCCTGACCGTGCAGAGGATGGACGTGCCCATCGAGTCCGTGGATGACCTTGCTGACCAGACAACCATCGAGTACGGCACCATCCACGGCGGCTCCAGCATGACCTTCTTCCAAGTAAACCCCATTCTTTGGCTGCCTGGGGGGCAGGGGGTGCACAGGGCACCCCTCAATCATGTTGGGGTGTCCCCTCAGCCTGCTGTGCCCCTGTGTCAGTCCAGTTGCTGGCACAAAGGGGAACCTCTGGAGAGATCCCTGCATAGGATAAATGGTGGGAGAGGCATGGTGAAGGACACAGAAAGGGAATTCGACAAGGAATTCAAGTTTTCACTGGTCTCCACATGGTTTTAGCTTTTATTTGAGAGTCTTTCAGGTGGGATAAGCAAAGAAACATTTGCATAGCCCAGGCAGGCTCGCAGAAGTCAAAGTGCTGGAGCCTGTGTGAGGTCAATGGCACTGAAATAAGTCAAATGTATGCAAAGTTATGTAGGCCATTTAGCCCAATTTAATTTTTATCTTCCCTGCTCTGCTCAGAAGGGAAATAAATGAGTGAATCTTTTCTGCAGCGCTCTGAACGCACAAAGAACTGCTTGAGGATTATTTATTTATTTATTACTTGTTGAAATTCCAAAAGGAGAGAAAGCTTGTTCTCACTCTTTCCCCCCACTCTGAGTCTGAACTGAATTTGGAGGGCTGGGAAATCTCTGGAGTCAGCCTGAGCTTTTGAGCCCAACTTTATGCTCTTCAGGGGTATGGAAAAGAGCTACTTTCAAGCCAAACTTTACATCTAAAATGAGCTGAGCAGGGCCTAAGTGAGGGAGGTGGTTGTATATGTGGGGCTCACTTGAGGAAAGCTTTCAAGTTTAAACCCCTGTCTCTCCACTGCCTGGCAGTGAGGAAATCAGAGAGGAAATTAGGAAAAGAGAGTTTTGTCCGATTTGTGGTGCTTTAAGCTGTGTTGGGATCCATTTGCCTCTGGTGTAAGGGCAGGGAGGTTAAAGTAGTGATGGATAACTGCCTCCATCCCCCCTCCCTTCCTGGGTGCATGAAGGAATGTTTGTCCCCTCCTGAGGCACCTTGTCCTGGCAGTGCTTCCCCTGACACTGACACACAGTTTAAGGTCTAAAAATGCAGTGAAACAGAACCAAACCCCCCCTGCTCATCTGTCTCCTGCCCAAGTGGCTGCACCCAGAGGACAGAGCTGGACAGATGAGGACAGGAACTGGGTCAGCAGCAGATTCCCTGAGGCTCTCCAGCATTGCTCACCAGCCACAGAAAATGAGCCCTTGGCAGTATGAAAATCCTCATGTAGAGCAGGGTGTGTTTATATTCAGTCTTTGTGCAAGCAGCTTTCACTCTCTGCTCAGCACAGGCAAGAGAGATTCATCATTCTCAGTTTCCTTTTCATCGGGCCGAGGTGGTTTAGCCACTGGCCAGCTCTGAGGATTTGGGGCTGGCTGAGCTTTGGTTTATTGTAATCAATGACAAAAAAACCCCAGTTCTTTTCAGCAAGCACTTTAACTTGCCTGACAGAGGGGTGAACCAAATCTGGATTATTTTTTGAATTAAATTTGTGAGCAACAATCTCCAGAGGGCTTTTGTGCTGCCCCCTGTCCTCAGTGCCTTCCTCAGGGTGCTGGAGTCAGGCTCTGACACTGAAGAACTGTTGGGACAGTGTTTGAGGGATGGTCAGTATGGTGTGAGCACCTAGAGGTTTCAATCAACCAAGCAGGAGCTGTTTCTTCAGGTATTTTTTTGTGTGTTTTTGATACGTGGTCACTGAAATTTATGATTTTTTCTAAAGCTGAATTTACACAAAGAGTTTTGCCAGACCCTGTTGGAATTGGGGCATTTCATGCCCAGCTTTTCCAACAAACTGCCAACACATTTGGGCCTCTTTGATATAAACAAAGATGAGGCACCAAGATCCTTCCTAAATCTGAAACCACATTTGATTCCTCTCTCCATTGTGGCCTTTCCGCAGCAGCGCCTGATACGGGGATTTAATTTTAGGGGTCTGTTCTGGTTTGAAAGCAAAACCAGTGAGAGACTCCAAGTCAGAAATACAATTTATTAGGAAATGGGAAAAGAAAACCAAAATACATGCAATAATACAAAAGAAAAAACCACTGGCAAAGTCAGAATACAACCTGGCACCCTGTTGGTCGGGGTGTTGGTAGCAGTCCAGTTGGATTGGTGGCTGCAGTCCTCCTTGGGTGGCAAATGTGGTTCTGTTAGAGCAGTGATCCTGTAGA
>VYZP01070219.1:0-60597 GCA_013400635.1 Hypocryptadius cinnamomeus | reverse complement strand
GAAATTTTGAAAGACAAACATGATAGATGTGAAATCATACTAAATCACCCTCTCAGTAGATATATCAAGTTTTCTCAAAATGTGGTAATTTCTGTGTGACACAATTCACATAATATCAGACTTGAGAAATCCATAACTCGGATACCAGAAAACAAGACAGAGCTGCCAATATGCTAGTCCAACAAACAACATAAAGTATTGTTAAACTTTGCTGTAATTCACATGCCATCAGAGACATACAGCAGCTTCTGTATATCCATGTTTTCTTAACACACTGTAATAGGTGAATACACACCAAGTGCAGTAAAGCACTGTCAAACCAAACCATTAGGGATGACAGACCCCAGTGGATTAAGTCATGATGGTAAGGTCAGTGGGATGTGAAACTTGGCTAATGATGTCATGCCCTTGTCAGCTTGCATTGGCTAAACATGTTAAGGTTTACCAGCAAGCCCTATGGCTTAGTGAGCACTGCTAAAGGGAATTTCGACCTGAAATAGGTCAACGTGAGCAGAATAAAAATACTTGTGCTGCAAAGACTCTCATTGACAGCCTGGCACTGCTAAAGCCAACAGGAGCTTGGCCAGCGACATCCGTGAGGCCAGGATTTTGCCCTTTCGCTTCTGTGGATATGACATTCAATTAAATCCCTTTGCTTCTGTTCTGTAGATTTGGTTTCATCATATGTCATGAGACATTTGTAGATTGCAAGCTGTGGAGCAGGGAACAGCATCTCATTAAAGATTTGTACAGATACAAGATCAATGGGACCACAGTCCTTCCAGGGCCACCTCACACATGCCGAAGAACAAAGCAATAAAAGAAAGCCCATCTGCAGTGCAAAAATGATCCTGCTGTAGGAATTAGCTAACTTTTATCATCTGAAAATGAGTGCCCAGGATGCTCTGTGCAGCTGAGCAGAGCAGTGAGGGCAAGTGTAGAGGGAGCCACAACCAGCTTCCCCCTGTCAGAAAACATTATGGTGAGCAGGGCTCAGAGGGAGGAGGTCTCTGTGCTGAGACCTAGCCACTCTGACAGCTGGTGCTCCAGGAGCCAGCCAAGTATTTCCAAAGGGGAAAGGGGCACTAAAAGAGGGGCTGGAAAACAAGGCAGGGTGAAAGCAGGCTGTGTCTCTTGGAGAGACAGAGATCAGTGGTGCATCTTATGCTTCAGATAAGCAACCAACCTTGAAACTCTTGTCTGTCTCGCAGAGGTGGTGACTGTGTTTTATGGCAGTTTGGTTTGGTTTTGAATCAACATTCAATGAATAAGTACTAAAGCTAACTCCTTCAAGCAGAAATTTTGTTTGTTGTGGGGTTTTTTTTTACTTCTAGGAATAAGCATTGCTAGGTTTACCAATTGAGTGAAGCAAAAATTCACCCCCATAGCCAGAGCCACAAAAGTCAAGGAGCAAACATGCTCACTCTTAGGAGGCCATCAGCAGAGATTCTCAGACCATACAGCACCACGTCTGAAATGTTGTTCAGGCAGAATCTCCCCCTGCAATTTCATAGAAGCACAGCTCTGCCCAGCTCTGCTTAGCACATCTACAGGCAGTAGAAGGGAAAGGGTAAAGGTATTATATTTAGTCCTTCTTCAGTGCATTCTATTGTCACACCTTTCAAAGCAGACTTCTAAACTTCTCCAAATTTATTTTTAGAAACATTTTGACTTAAGAATCTCAAAGTTCAGCAGAATCCCAATGGCCAGTGGCTATGAAGAAGTTACAAATCTCATTCTGACACTCAGATCCAAACTTAGATTCCAATACACTTTGGGTTTGGGTTTTTTTAATTGCAAATGAACAACGGCTTAATTTCCAAGAAGGTTAAGTATTTAAATTGTACTCCATTATTAGCTTTAAAAAAAAAATCTTTTTTTTCTCCTAATGAGGTAAATAAAACAGGGTAGGAGGAGATGGAATTGACTAATTCTAGAAAGGTGGGGCCAAAGCCTTATATACATTTAGGCAACTAAAACTAAAGAAAATTTTAGAAGTGCCCAACAGGGTAGATGCGTTGCTTCAGCTAATGTCAAAGATTATTTTACTGTCAAACTGCCAAAAGAATGGCAATCTGAAAGATGAGAAATAGCGTATTATTAGTGTCAGTGTCAGAAAACATTAATAAGTGATACTATCACAAATTAAAACAGACACACGGAAGTAGCTAAGAAGAAGTAGGTTTCAGAGAAGGGAAATCTTCTACTTAACAAAAGTTTATATCATTAAACAGTCTAGGTGTATTGATGCAGGGCACTCCCAATGTGGGGAGTAATGTGCTCTGACTCCATGATTCAGAAGGCTGAACAAACACTTTATTAAGCTTTATTATATTACATTACATAGTATACTAATACTCTACTATACTACACTAAAGAAAAACCTGTGACCCTTTCAGACAGTCACAACACAGCTTTGACCCAATTGGTCAATCAGTCTAAACAACTATCAGCAAAGTCCAATTAACAAATTACTCTTGGTAAACAATCTCCATAACACATTCCACATGTGCCAAACAACAGGAGCAGCAAGTAGAGGTAAGAATTGTTTTCTCTTCTTCTTTCTGAGCTTTCTCATTGCCTTCCCCAGGAAAAATCCTGGGAGAGAGAATTATGTCTCTGTCTGTTCAGAGAATGTGAATACCACATAGGTGTGCACAACATCTTTAATAATATAAATTTAAGAAAGAGAATTTCATGGAATACAGTGACCTCAAAAGATAGATAGATAGAGTAGGGAACTAGCTAACGGTAATAACCTTCTGGTGAGAAGGCAGATGCTGTCAATCAGGAAAAATCATGAGAAAAAAGGGAGCACAACAGGACTAAAAAGCAACAATTTTGTTTGCTATTGCCTCAGCTTTCCAGGCTGCCCATGAACAGGCCCATGACACAGACCTGGGGCAGGGACACTGCGAAGTTCCTGGGACTGAAATGAGAAGTTCCTTCTCTGAAACATGAAGAGCCACATTTTGCTACTGACTTAACCCTCCTCCCAGTTTCAGTGCACATACAGATAAATCTCCAAAGCCAGGAGTAACAGAGTACATAATGTGTTTCAACAAGACCAAGTTCAGCGAAATTTGAATGATTGTGAATATGCAAAAGCAAATAGGAAATTTGGGGGATTTACTTACATTGTGAATAACCAGAAAGGAGCAGAAATAAAGGTGTGAATAGAGAAGATTTCTGGGAATATGGATATTCCAGGTAGGACAGAGAGGAACATAGAAGCTTTCTCTCAACAGGTACAAAGATGAAACTACACAAGAGAGGATTGTTACCATCAGCAGGCAGAATAGAAGCAGGCCCTACCACAACACACCCCTAGCACAGAACAAGAGCCAGGAGATTACTTTAATTCACAACAGCCTCTGTACCAGAAGCTGAGCAGAGTAGTCAAGTTACCAAAATGGAAATGCTTAAGCAAACAAAGGACTTGACTATTGTTAGTCAAGGATTAGTCAAGTCCCCCGATTGGGGTCTGGGCAAGTACCAAAGCAGAAGTATGTGAAGTTAAACAGCAAATATCAGCCAGAAGCCAACATGAGGGCACAAAGAAAAACTGCCTGAGGAAGAACAATGGAGCAACCAACTGGCATAAGCAATAAAGTGAGCTACAAGTCAGATATTAGCAGGTGAGAGGAAAGGCATCCAAGTAGTTTCTAGCTAAAGAAAGAGAAGACTAAAATATTACTTCTGTGCATTTTACAGAAGCAACTTGGCACACTTATAAAGAAAAAGGCATCTAGTTATTTAGCATACAAAAATGTGTCAGAGGAAATGCAAAAATGTTTTTACAGAAAAAAAATCAGAATATGCTGTATAACTGTTCTTATAGATATGTATGTTGGACCAAAAGAGTAAGAAATTGGGTGTAGAAGTGTGTTCAGCTGCAATCCCATATATTTTCAGGATTATGAAAATCAATAAGAATTTTCCTTTCTTTACTAAAGTACAAATACAAAAAAAAAAAAAAAAAAAAAATGAAAGCCTTCAGCAAAGTTCCCTTGTTCCTCATTTCAGGCCAGTAAAAAAGAGTTTGAAGAACAGTTTTCAGAGGGTGTAAAAACCTCATAATTAATCATTTCTTCAAACACATCAGGAGCAGGAAGCTATAGAGTTTGTAGGCCCATTAATTGATCAAAGTACAAAGGAACTTTCAGAGAAGATAAAGCAGAGGAGGAAAATTAAATGATTTTTTTACAGCCTTGAAGGAGTTTGGGGAAATATCTGGGCTGGAACCTTTCTTCACGCATTAGAGAGGATATGTCAAAGGAACTACTTCAGAGTGAGTTAATTTGAAGAATTTATAGAAGAAATTTTCAAAATTAAGGTAAAAAATCATCAGGTCCAGATGATTTAAAGGCTGACCTACTAAAGGAATCTGCAAGGCATTAGAGCTGTCATTGCATGGCAGGAATGGAGGATGGCAAAAGCAATGACAAGTTTTCATGAGTTGCAAGGTGTATCTTTAGAGCTGTAGCACCTCCTAGTTTGACAGCTGTACCAGAAGCATGGGCAGGACTCAAATAAGAGGATATTGAGAAAGTACAGTACCCCAGCTCTCTCCAGGGAAGGAGCTTTCAGAGAGGGGAGTCAGGTCTTGCAAACCAGACAGAATTCTCTGAAGGGCAGACCCAGTTAAGAACACGGGCACAAAAAGGCAGGAATGGCCAGGCTGGGTTTGCTAAGAATCCTGTCTCCTAAAGTGAATGCCTAGGAAAGAGAAGACAACCAGGACAGATGTACAGTATGTTCCTGATGAATACTCCTAGGGTTTCCAACCATTTTAACTTCCATGAGTGCTTTAGGCAGCCTTTGTTTCTATACATTTAGTGACCTTCAATGGATTTGTGATCTGTGAACTAGAGCAGTCTGTCCCTTGAATCCACAAATAACAAGTACCACCCACATTAAGTGTGGCAACAAACTTTGAAAACCTACTACAAATTGCATGAAGAATCATTTTGCTTTTTTAAATTTTCTAAATATGCCTGCCAGAAGTGTCCTTCAATGTCCCCTACTTTAGGTGCAAGAAGAGATAGTGAACAAGCAATTCCCACCCTACCTGCACATACTGTTTGTGATTCAGTCTCTGGAATTCCTGAGAAGTATTTGACAATGTCCTTCACCAAAACCACAGTATACGAAAGGAACACTTTTGAGGGACAGGCAAAGAGTTAAGGTTTAGAAAAGGAGGAATAGTAATGAACAACCAATTTTCTCCATGCAGAGAAGGTATCAGTAGAGTCTTACTGGGATGTGTGATAAGTCTGCCCCGTTCAACACTTCTAAATTACCTGGAAAAGGAGGTGAGCAGTAAGATGCTATGTTTTCTGTTGATAAGAATTCAGCTCGTGGAAAAAAAAAAAGAGAGAACTGCAGGAAACAAACTGACTGGATGATTAAGTGGCAGATGACATTCAAAATAGATAAATGTAAAGTAGCATGTACAAGAAAAACAATCTTAACTTTATATACACAGTGGCAGTCTTTAAATTAGCATTCAGGAATAAGATCTTGGAAATATAATATACAGTCTATGAAAGTGTCAGAGGTCAATGCTCAGGAGTAATTAAAAAAAAAGGCAAACAATGTGAGAAATTATTAAGAAAGCAATAGAGAAGGGAGAGAGAGAACATCATCCCATGCTGTATAGGTATGGGAATACCACACCCTGAATACCATGGGCAGTTCTGATCCACCCATCCCCATAGTGTGCAGTAGGTCTGAGAAGGGTTCAGAAGTGGAGTATTAGGATAACAAAGGTACCAAGTAGTTTCTGCATCTAAAGTGATTAAATAGATCAGGCATTTTCAGTCTGAAAAGAGGTGACTGAACAAGACTGTAAAAAAGGTCTATGAAATAAAAAGTGTACAGCAAACATAAACAAGAATCTTGTTTTCATTGTCTTTTCTAGTGCAAGAATCAGAAAGTATCAAAGAAAGACAAAAGACGGCAAATTCCAAAAAAAGAAAAGAAATAAAGCACACAGCTGCAAAAAGACTTTCTATAGGCTTTTGCCAGTTTCCCAGGCTTCAGAGACTGATGAGTCAAAACAGGATAAGTAAGAAACTCAATCCAGGTCTACTAAATATGGAGACAAAATATGTAGCTGAAGAGCCATGGTTCATCAGAAGCTGAGATATTATGCTGGGGAAGTGTTTATAGCTGCCCTGGCTTTGTACTCCCCTCAGTGCATCTACAGATGGCTGCTATCAGAGAGAAGATAATGGGTAAACCCAATATTTTAGCTTTACAGGTTTAGACTTTCTCATGCTCAGTCAATACACACCAGCTTTTAAGATTCACAGCTAGTAAAATACTTTTATTTTTTAGTCTAGTACAGTAAACCTATTTGGTAGGGGCCACACTGACAGACAGTGAGCATAGAACCCCACTGGACTATGATAATGAGGGGTTTTTTTAGTGATTCTTTATAGTTTCACACTTGAAAGCTGAAAGATCCCTTGTGAAAGAAATAAGTAAACAAATTGACACAGGAGAACTGCTTCAACAGGAGGTCTAACTGTATCATGTCTTCAAGTCTTCATGGTTGCTGGAGATGGCCAGTTATGTTGACCCTGGCATACTGATTTTGGTGCAGATGGAGCTCATCTCTTTCATTGCAGACATAGTTCAGTGGTGGATATGGTGGTGGCGCTGGGTTAAGGGTGAGACTTACCTGGTGATGTCTTTTCCAACCTTAACAATTTTGTGATTCTACAATACTCCTCAATTTTAAGTACATCAGATATCAAGAGGGTAGCTTAAGTTTTGGGTTTTCACTTTGTAGTAAGCACAGACTCCCAGTTACAGAGCTCAGAGTTGAAACCTCGCTCTGTTTCTGCTGAATTCAGTAATACTGGCTGGCACTATTTCATGGCATTGATGCCAGCAAGTCCTGGTTCCTTTCTAGAGTCCCAGTTGGGAGGAACAGCCAAGGGGTTTGTAAATAGGCACATCAATGGCAGAGGTGGAGAGCCTGAGAACAGGTCAGGGATTCTGTAACATTTTCACAGTAACAGGCATGACCGAGACACAGATGGGAATAACACTTCCTAATGTCTTCCCCACCAAAGAAATTAAGAGCTAAAAAATGTGCCTGGCTTTGCTGTGCTGCACGGTGTGTGATGGAGCAGGCACTGCTCCTCATGGCAGTGACAAAGTGGGGATTGGCTGGGGACTGTTCAGGGCCACAAGATCAGGACCCCAGAGCACACAAGGGTCTGGCACATGCTCGTGTGTGCACACAGCTCCATCAAGGAGGAAGCAGCAACCAGACTGCTCTCCCTCCAGGGCAGGGGGCACTTCCCCACCACCCAACCCGCAATGGGAAACTCCTCAAGCTGGCCAGAACCTCTGTTCCTATTTACTGGGTATTTACTGTACCTACTTACAGAATATCTAGAGTACTTTCTTAACCATAATTGCACAGAGGAGAGGAAAAGCCCATTAAACTGTGATCAGCCAGATTGCAGACAGAATTTAAAACATAATCCTACTTCAGGCAGTACGTGCAAAGTCATCCTACCTCACATCTCTAGAAAAGTTTGACAATCCAAGGACCATCCTCCTCACAAAGAGAGCATTGTTCTAAGTTTTCAGGGTTACAGTGCCCCAGCAGCTCCAATTACCTCCAGCTACAGTTAGTGTTAAGCACTCTGAAAATCAGAGCTTTAAGGGCTTGATTTTCATTGCTTTTACCTGAGATGCAGCTGAAAATGCTCAGCCCATTTATCCCATCAGTGGGAAAAGACACTGAAGTGGTTAGGAAATGGAAGGAAACTTTGCTAGAGCTTCTTGCTAGTATCTTAGTAAACTTCCCAAACTGGAATTTAAGAAAGCAAGCAACTCATGGCTCAGAACTGGCAACACACCAGTCATACAAAGTCTCAAAACATACAAATTCTCAAAGAAAAATGAAATAACACAAGAAATCTCCATGTGTTCTTAGCCAGATAATTGAAAAACATCCTGCAAATTGTTCTGACATGTTTTTGAACTTGCATTTTATTCTGTGAATTGATGTTAAACTGTGACCCTTTGCTGGGCCATTTGCAAATAGAAAGATTGTCACATTAAATCATTCTAAAATACAACCACATTTACATTCCAATTTTAGTCTGCATTTCCCTAGTGATGCAGACAAAATAAGAGTTTTCTTTAATTGAAGTGACTCTCCAGAATGCTAATGAACACTTGATTGAGTTTGGACATTTTCATAATTCTGATGTTCTTATTTTGCTGACAAAAATTTAAAAAACCAAGGATACAGCTGACCTCCTCAAATGTCCTCCTGTTCCATACAAGGAAGTACACAGGAAATTGTTTTGGGGTTTGTTTTGCTTGCTTTTTTTTTTTTAATTACAAAGGTTGTTTCACTTGTCTGGATATTGACAGAAGGTGATAGGACAAAACAGGAAGGAGCAAAGATATCATGTCTTTGTGTTCATATTTGCCTACTGGTAGTATTTATTTTTTTGAGAGCACCTGCTGCATTGAACTTAGAAGGGAGAAATGTAGTGTGGCCATTTCTGTAATGGTATAAAGCTGGTCTTCCTTATCACTCTCTACAGCCACCCGAAAGGTGGTTGTAGCCAGGAGGGGGTCAGCCTCTCCTCCCAGGCAACCAGTGACAGGACAAGAGGACACAGCCTCAAGCTGCACCAGGAAGTTTAGGCTAGATGTTGAGAAAAAAATTCTTCGCAGAAGGAGTGGTTTGGCATTGGAATGGGCTGCCAGGGAGATGGCTGAGTCACTGGCCCTGGAGGAGTTTAAAAAAAGACTTAATGAGGCACTCAGTGCCATGGTTTAGCTGACAAGGTAATGTTAGGTCACATGTTGGACTTGATCTCAAAGGTCGTTCCCAACCTAGTTTGCTCTGATTCCTTTCTTTATAAGGCAGACTTCATAATAAACAGAAGCAGAAAATGTGAAGGTTTTTCAGCACAGTGTTTTGTCTTTACCACTTGACAGATTTTGTTTTCAGCAGAAACAGTGATTAGGCCAAATGCTCCCACTTGCATTATATGCAGTAATGCACACTCCTGCAGCAGAGCAGAGCAAGGTACAGCTAAGAACAGGGGCTTGTGTTCTGGCTTTGCACAGCTGCAAGTGATCACCCACCCTGGGCAGCAGATGAAAACTTATCCAGTGTGTTTGCCTTCCACATGGTACAGCCAGCT
This sequence comes from Hypocryptadius cinnamomeus, assembly GCA_013400635.1. NCBI lineage: Eukaryota > Metazoa > Chordata > Aves > Passeriformes > Zosteropidae > Hypocryptadius > Hypocryptadius cinnamomeus. The sequence continues at coordinate 51,406 of VYZP01070219.1, read as the reverse complement.
CAATCCGAGCTACTCCTGCCAGAGCACCCATTTCTCCACCATGACAGCCAGATCAGCTCCTCCCTCCTCTCTCCAAAACCCAGGGTGTCCAAAACCAAAAGTGTAATATTACACAATCAACACAAATGACTGTTTACATCAACAGTGACAAAATGCAAATAACATGCAAGTCAGTTATTCTCCAGAGTTTGTTGAGACAAGAGTCATGTCTGGGGTGGATGGCATCTGGAGACAAAATGGAGAAAGGCCAGGCACCCGGGAGAGGGAGAGAAGCTGTTGACACCACAGTTGTCTTGAGCAAGGGGGACTGGTGAGCATCATGCCAGGAGGCCTTTCATACACTGGAAATCTCCTGGAGCCCCAGACTGAGCTGTCTTTCAATCTTTGAGCAAAACAGCCATGTTATCATAATTTTTAGGGAGAGCATGATCCTTCAGCTTTGTTTTAGAAATTTCAAACCAGAACATTGTTATGAACAATGTTTTTCTTTGTTTTAGCATTTCCAATCAATGTGTGGGAGTTAAACAGTTTTAAGAAATGAAACAATAGACAAAACCAAAACGTTTTTAGTCAGTATTTCAACTATCTCAAATGTTGATTGGAAAGGAACATACAATCATAGAATCACAGAACCATAGAATCATAGNGCTGGCTCAGGTTCCACTTGCCATGGGCCAGGACCCCCAGGTCCCTTTCCACAGTGTTTCTCTCCATGCCCAGACATGGACTTTGCATAGGAAAATCAGTTGTGAGGACAGCAAAAGCATATCTGAATAAACCAGAGCTGACACAGACTCTTCACTCTATCACCTAAGTGTTACAGATTCAGAAAGCTGAGATCTTTCTCTTTGTAATGTCCTTGTATTTCCCTGTTTAATTCGGAAGTAGAAGTCGTAAAAAACCCAGACAGATGTTATTTCACTTCCCCACAATTAAAGGACAAGTGAATCTTTGTGGAAAACCTGCCTCTTGAGCTGCCAGCTATGGATGTGACAGGCAGAGAAGCTCCCCTGAGATTTAAATACATAGCCACAAAATTTTGCTAACTGTCCAAACACAGCGTTTGAGTGACTGCTGATATTGTACAGAGGTTTTCAGCTTTAAGAACAGTCTCAGTTAAAAAAGAGGAAAAAATAACAAAACAAAGTAAATCAAAAACAAAAGTAAAACAAAATATATTCCAAAAATTTAAAAAAAAAACACTACAACTTTTCCATGATTAACATTTTCTTCAGACTATTCATTATGACAACGTGGAAAATACAAAATGCTTTGCCTCTTTACTTAATAAGTCATCTTGCATTAAAACAAGGAGAGCACTTAGCATTTTACCAACAGAGAAGTGTGCTTCTCTGAGTATTCCTGCAGCAAACCATTCTCAGAGCAGAAGAGGAAGGGCTTGCTGGCACCAGCAGGTTCAGCTGTTAGCTCTATACAGACCTTAACAAACGTGTACAGCATGCTATAGGTAATTAAATGTTGAAAGGCTTATTTTGGAGAGCAAAGCCTGCTAATTCTCTGCCTTGAAAATATGCTTGTAACAATGACAGGGCTTTTTTTAGTTCTAGCTTCATGTTAGCACCAAGTGCAAGGTTATATCACACTTCAATTGATTAAGTGCTGATCGCCCCAGTAGACAGATTTGATTATATTGCAAGTATGAGCCTGGAGAGAGTAATTAGTAGTTTCATCCTCATTCTGCATCCTCAGTTCCACATTTAGATTATGAACAGAGCCTTTCAGGCTTCTTAATTTATTTTTACAAGGTATCACAGATCCACAGCTGTTTGGCAGCAGATACAGAAGAAGGTGCATTTGTGAAATGTATTGAGCCCTTAATTATTAAGGCATTTCTTGTTTTGGTGACCTCCATCCTTGTTCAACTTATCTGTGGTCACAGTCAGCAATAGCTGTGGAAGAAATGGAGCAAAGACAGCTAAACTGTTTAGGCAGCAGCATTAATGCTGACTTTGATGGCTTTCTTCACCTGTTCACTTTCTTCTATTTAAAATTGTCATGTGGCTGGCAAAGCACTCAGGAAAGTTTATGTTTGTCCAGTCATGATTTTCAGGACACACATTTTTGTCCTTGACTTTCATTCTTTTGTCTTGCAGGGACACAGACACAAAACCAGGTTGTGAATTGTATGCTAACCTGATGTTAATAAGAGATAAGAATAGCCTCTAACATCCAGGCTATCTCCATAAAATATTTCAGTGCCTAATACCTAGTAACGTGCAGTATAGATGCAATTTAAAGTGGTGATAGAAAGAAAAAAGTATTTAAATACTTTCATAAGTAGCATGCTCATAAGTAGCCCCCAAAAGGATCAAAGACTTGGTAGGAAGAATTGCTGACCAAAATGCAATACACATAATTAGTATTTATCAACCTCAGTAGATTTACTTAAATGCCACAGGTAGAATGGCAAACAGAAGTATAATTTTTGGGATACTACAGGATTGCATTTTTTTCTGTCAGTATTTTCTTCCAACTAGTTTGGGGCTTTGAGTGCAGAACATCGGGTCATTTCCATATTTCCCAGGCAACAACTCCTACCTGACTGGCAAGAGTGATCTATCTTGACTGAGCTGTAGCCTCAAGAGAAATGTCTTCTGGAACTTGAACATCTACATTGATAGCAAAATCTCCCTCTAATGATTGCTTAAAATCTAGAAATACATATTCACTTCAGAAATATCTTTCCTGAAGGTGATTTGTCTTTATTGAAAACATCAGTTGGAAATCACAAAACAGGTTTGACTATTACTTAACACATTCTCATTTTAAAAAGTCATGTCAGCAATGTGCCACAGTCCTAATTACTGCAGAGAAATTAGCAAAGAATTATATGCAAATAAATGAAGATAATCAACGTTATTAGCACATTTTGCTAGTCAATCATTTCAATTGCTTTAGGCTATGTGACAGTATTGATATGGGAGAAGCAGCTAAAAAAAAGCCAAGATAACTTTATCATGTGAGTACCCATCATTTGCACAAACATTTCAAATGTAGCGCTGAGCCATGTGGTGTCAAACTGGGCTGGCTCTGGTAATCCATATTACCTACATTGTGAGCATGGTTTGGTATGAAGAGTGGGGTTAGCAGTTCAAGATATTCTATTTTTTGGTTTCTTCTAGTGTGTGTCTATACAGTTAAGATATTTCTACGCTGGGTTTTCACTTCAAGCAGTATTTGTTACTGGGACTGTCTGGTTTGAGTGCTGCTGCCTAAATGTGTCTATCATTTCAGGGTGCAAGACTTGGAGAAATCTGTTGTTTTATCAGCATTAAAATTCCCAATGGCAGAAGAGACAAATCTGGTGCTGCCATGTTTTGACACAATGGCTGGTTCCTGATTCTGAGCTGCATTTTTTCTGCCCTGTGATAAATCTCCCCAGTTCTTTATGTTTGTTTTTTTTTAATTTCTGGGAAGAAGAATGCAGTTTATTCTTGTTGGGTGGAGACTTCTATTCTCACAGCACAGTTTCCAAGAATTCACTTTTCTCTGATCTTGCTCAAACTGCTCCAATGACTGGGAGGGCACTGTCCCCTCAGCATGACTCACAGCCTCCAGGACACCCAGCCAAGGCAGATTTGTCTTTCATGGGTGTTCTGGGCTCGGTGCTGAAGTGGAGATTACTCAAAGGCCCCAGGAAGGAGAGAGAGAGGAACCAGTTTCCTGGGAAAACTGAGGCTTGATACTGGAGGAGAAAAAGATACCAGCTGCCCAGATGGAACGGGCCTGAACCAGAGGGAAAAGCAGTCTGCAGCTGAAAGAGGATGTGACCAGCTGCTGAAAGAGGAGTTACTGAGAGGTCAGGAGAGCAGGAGCCAAGTAGAGAGATAGAGCTTGGGAGGTGGGAGATGCAACTCCCTGCTCAGAGAGGCCCTGGGGCTGTGGGGAAGGTGGGAGCAGCAGCAGAAGGTAAGCTGAGGCAGGCACACAGGAGCAGTGCCAAGCAGGCAGGCCGAGGGCAGGAGCAGAGGTATTAATCTGGATATTAATCCTGCTGACACTTGCTTTTTGTTCACCACAAGTACTTGCTCAGTTAATTGCCCTCCAGAGATTCACTCTCCCCATCCGCAGGACCGGGTTTTGGGGACTGTGGTGCAACGATTGCAGGATTTAAACACACATACTTAGAAAGAAAATACAAATGTAAGCCTTTGACTGTGGTACAGTTCTCACACACACACATACTCAGCTATTATTTTAGGAGCGTCTCTCTCGTTGTGCCAATACTAGCAAATGAAACAGTTCAAAGGAGCATCCCCAGGCACTGGAGCTGTCAGAGTTGCCTCCAACTCCAACAGAGTTGCCTGTGCCATCTCCTGCTCTCTCAAACCATTCCTAGACACATATTGGGAGTTAGCACAGCCTGGGTTCCTTCCCATCAGATGTGACACCCAAGGACTGAAGGAATTTAGTAGAGGTCTGTCAACTGCCCTCTGGGTCCAGGTACCATCCTGGGCACACTCGGCTGACAAGTTCAGACACAGCTTTTATACAACCCTGCAATCAGCTTCCAATTCATTGCTCCTCATGCTTGGTGGGGATTTTATTTTTATTGTGTGTTTTTAACGTATGTTATGTCTTAGAAGAGAAAAAATTACAATGGCTAATTTTTCACAGATTTGTCTAGCTCTAATTAAGCTCCTAGAAGCTGGCTCAGATTGAGCATCCACAGAAATTTCTTGCAGGTATTAGAATGCAAGAACCTAGTTTGTAGTGCTGTATCATACAGCTCCAGAGTGGTGCCACTCTTACAGTAGTAAGGATTATTTCTTATAAGGCCTTCTATTATTTCTAATATTTGCTCAAATCATTGTCACAATTGCCAAGAATTGTGATGTTCACTTTTATCTTTGTAGATTGGATCCTCCTACCCATGACTCAGGCCTATACTTGGAAGATTGCTTTGTTCATGGGAGCTCTAAATTAATTCATTCATTCATTCATCCATTTGTTCATTCAGGCACCTCCTCGTGAATTCATCCCTCATAATGTTCCTTCATTTTTGTTCAATGGGTCACAACTTCAGGTATTGAAATACTGCACTACTAAATATTGCTTCTCTCCTGTGAAATGAGAAATACTTGGTTTTTACAGTTTATGGATTATAAGTGACAGAGGAGTCACTGTTTTCATAGCCTGCAGAATCACCACATATATACAGACACGTGTAGTGTTTCTAATGTTGCAGATATGGAACAGCAAGATTCTTCATTACATTAGAGCAGGTATACCCTGTGCCATTTTTTATTTATTTTATCTCCTTATTCCATTAATGAAATTTTTAGTTGTTGCTGGAGTTAAAAAAAAAATTAGGTGTGTCAGCATTTTTTCTACTACTCAGTGATATTTTGTCTTTTCATTCGTCAGACTTTTAAGAAAAATATTTTCCTTTATATATATTTTGTCTATTCAAATAAGCTGATTTTGTTCATATTTTTCTAGCAGAAATCACAAGCATATGACTGAATACAATAAGAATCAGGAAATAGGAAAATGACATAAAATTTGGAAAAATAAAAAAATATATACTTCATGCTACATGCTAATAATAACACAATCATATGCTGGGTCTTTATTTTTCTACTTCTCCTCTTTCTAGATGCAGTTTATAATTTATATACAATAAATTCATCTACATAACAGATTCACTGGGCACATTTAAATTCTAAATAATTGCCTAGAACAAATAGACTAACGCTATAGTAAGAACAAAGTAGAGGAACAACTCAGAGCATATTCAAGTCCTTGAAAAGGAGAATTATTTACAGCAATTGCCAGATTAAGGTAATTACAGTACCAGTATACCACTTTCATATATGTCAAAGGGATGTGCATTTTTAAATCAAGCTAAATGCCTGTATAGGCTATTAGGATCATTTTATGATGCTGTTGTAGCTGAGACAACATCTCACAACAGCTTAAATTTATATGTATAATAATGGTCTGCTTTGTTTAATACATATTTTTTGCTAAATTGGTGTGGCCTTTCTATTTTCTGATGTCGATTGGTGGCAATGTGTTTATTTTAGGAGAGAAGCTCTGCTCCATAACATTGTTTGTGCAGACTGTGCAACGTTACCCTCTAAGTGTTTACTGCATGGGGCACTAAAACTCAGATTTATGCCACATCTTTAGAGGTGGTAGTCAACTGCAGTTGCTATTACAACAATTCAATTTTTGTGTAATACACAGTAAACCTCCACTGAGAATGGTTTTATACTCTTTTAATGCACTCCATATGCTGAAAGAAATAGTTTGAGATTAAGGGAAGCTTATGGTAGATGCTGGATAAACTTCTTGTTTTCATTCAGAAGCCCCAGAGGCAGTAACAGCCCAGTGCCAGCATCACACCCCAGCTCAGGGTGCCACCTCTCTTCACCATCACATGTACCCCTGCACAGGGGTTGTGCAGGCCCAAAGAGATTTACAGTCACCATCCAGCCTTCTCTGGACCACTGTTTCTCACGTCTTTGCCTCACCCATCCAGTCTCCCATCTCACCTTGTGTTTTCTCCTCATGCTCCAGTTTTGTACTACCCAGTATAAAAACTGCAGTGAAGAAACTTCTCCTCTAATAGTTCTGCTTTTTCTCTTACACTGGCATATTATTTATGTATACATACAATTACAGACCTATGTTATCTTTCTTACCCATAGTCCTCCAATTTCTGTCTCATTTTATGTAACTTAATAATATGTTTGGCAGTAAAGGAATACAAAACATCCTTTTATATTGAAAGGGAAATTTTAAAACAAGATAGGCCAAAAAAAAATCAGAGATTTAGATGGATTCAGTATCTCAATTACTGACTTCAGAAAATCAAAAGGTAGCAAACATATCCCTGTACAGAGGAAGGCAAATGTACCCTATGCTGGGCAGACACACAGAGAACTACATATCAAACTTAAAAAGCAATTTCTTATGCAGGTGACCACATGAAATTTACAAGCAGGGGCAGTAGCAGATTGATTTGTGAGGCAGGCTTTGTTCCCAGAAGAAGGGAATTGCCTGTGCTCATGGAGCAGGTTGGATAAAAGTAACTTCAGCTAGGACAGATCACAAGAAACAGCAATATGAAGTGCCCCAGACCTGGAGGGAACAGATTCACCTCTAACCGTGCAGCATAAATCCAGCTTTTAGTTCCCACTCCAGTAATTGATGACTCATTTTGTACAGGTTGCATCAACAGATATAGCCACAAATCTACAGCAGAAAATAGGAAGGCCCCAAAAATTTATCTAATCTTGTATATTGGGCAAATCAATACACCAACAGTCATGGAAAATCCTGAAGTAGCATTGTTCAAAGACCAAGAAGAGCCTGGCTACAGTATCCCAGAAATATTAGAGCTAAGACAGCAAAGATTTAGAAGAACCAGAAATGAAAATTGCAATAGTCAAGTCATGTGGTGATTTGGATATAGTTAAAGATTTCAAGAGAGCAAGAGCTGGCACAGATCTGGGCAGAGCAACTCACAGCCCATCAGGCAGAGTTCACTGAAAGGCAGACAATGTCAAAGCCAACTCAAGATATCTGCCTGGAGAATGAAGTAGAAGGCTGATTTAAGGGAAATAAGTATATCCCAGAGAAGAAAACAGTCAAACAAACCAACAAAAAATGTGTAAGGGTGGAGGAAGTTCTTTCTGAAAGTAAGATTGTGTTGTAGTCTGGAAAGTGAGACACTGAATTGCAGAGAGAGGGCTGGATTGAAGAGTGACACAACTGTGCTGTTCAAAAAACAGTTGGAGCAGTACATTTGGAGACCACTCCGAGCAACATTAAATTGAATGGCATTCCCCAGAGAAAGTGAACCTTAGTGAAAAAGCCTGTATGTAACTCACTTAGAAAAACAGTGTGCAAATAAATAAATGTTCCCGGAAGAAACTGCATTACCACCGGAATTAACTTATGTGAAATTTGTCAAGTTAAATGGTTCAGTGATACTGGTTTCACCATATGTTTGTAATTTTTTTCTTGCAGAGCAGCTGGTATTTTTCTAGGATGTTCAGGTCATGTCCCTATTGTCTAACCATGACTAGCAACATTAAAACATTTCCCAACAAAATAAAGTCTGAAAGTTCTTTCTTAACTAGCTGCACATTATGTTGTTTCTTTCTCTTTGTTCTTTAGATGCAGCTTAGAAAAGTGTGGAATCTTTTTCAGGAAATCAATCTCTCTTTAAACAATTGCAATTCCTTTTTTTTTTTTTAAGCTTAATCACTTCGTTGAGAACGTGTCTGGGAATTGAAGACATCATTATCAATGTTTTGCAGGGAAATTAAAGTGGGTGAGAAGAAAAGGGTTACAGTGGGTATTGCTGCTGTAGCAGTGCTGGGAAGGCCAGGCAGTCTCTCTGCAGCAATGTGGGCTTTTGGCTGCTGCAGTTAATAAACAGGGACCTGACAGATTGGCATGACAGCTGCTTCCCTCTTGTCAAGAAACTGCTATACGCTATCAACAGTGACTGGGAAGAAAATGTAAACTTTATCTTGAAGCTAAGAGAAATTGGTGAGTAGTAAGGAATGGGGACATGGCAGTAATGCAGAGTGAGAGGGGTGGATCAATTTATAAAGGAGGTGGTACCAGGCAACACACATTCTGAAAATGACCAAAGCAAAATTATACACCTAAAAATAAGAATGGTGGCTTGTATTATGCATTAATATTCTCAGGAAAATAATTGCTCTGCAGGCAACATTGTGTATAACTGATTGAACATGAGCTCTGAACAATGTACTGTCATCCAAAGTTATTTTTGGACTGATAAATACAAATATACCTGTGAGTCTGTAGAAGACTTTGGTGGGAATAACTTTAAACTTTATTCCTTGTCTAGACACATTTGAAAGGGTTTTGCAGCCCTCTCCATGACCAAATGGAAATATTTGGTGGCTACAGTCTAGCAGTTATGTTGCATCTAAAAGTTTTGAGCATACCTGCATGCTGCATGACAAATTTCATGAGACCCCAAGGTGGAAATTACCTTTCTGTGCCTTGCACATGCATGGGTCTGAAGGACTGCTGAAAATGCAAAGATGACAAAGCCAGGGGTAGTACCCTGCAGTTCCCAGCACAAATCCAAAAACTGTTCCCTGCATCAGACTGGTACAGCAACAACAACTCTGCCACAAGACAGGTTTGTGGTGGAATAACACAGCTAAAGAACAGGCAGATCTCTCTGGACCGGCAGATATGTCAATTCAATGGTTTTATCTCAAACAGTCCATCCTTTCCTACACTGTTTCTGTTAGCACACCATTTTCTTGAGCAGGCAGACCTTGTCTAGTACTTTCTGTTCCGATATTCCAGCTACTGCTCCTTTCTAACCTTATTTTTTATGCCTCTCAGCTGCTTAATTGGAGCCCAAAACGTGCCCTGAAGTGAGGTGCCACCAAAACTGTGGATAGAGATCTCCCTGTGTCCATGGAGATGCAGGGGAGACAGCCTGGAAGGTTTTCCAGGAGCTGCTGGCAGTGACAGTGTGGGTCCTACATGGATCTCCCCATGCCCCTGTCATGCCAAGGTTCTCCCAGCACCTGTGCCAGCCTGTGCACCAGAGCACGCTGCTGCCTCCAGAGCAGAGCAGCCAGGGACACCTGGACAGCAGGGAGGAGGTGGCTGGAGAAGAGCTGTAAAGCTCCAATCATTTTGGTACCTACCCATTGGGCAGGGCTTATCTAAAACCAGTCCTTCCCTGGGGAAATGCCTTGAAAGAAATCAGGAGGTCCCCAACAAATATTCTTGCACAGGGTGCCCTGCATGGACATCTCTGGTGTGTGAAGAGGCCAGGGGACAGATGATCGACCCTCCCAACCTATTTTCCTCTAACTGCCTGCCCAAGTGCATTGCACACATCTCTATACAGACACCCCCACCTTCTCTGGTCAGAAAAGGGCAGCGTTTACCCCAAAGCTGTGCCAGATAGAACCACCACTGACATTGCTCTGCCTTGAGACCTGCGATGGCTGCAAGCTCCAGAACCTCCTTTCCAGGGAGGCAGCGTGTTTCCATCCCACTGCTTGCCCCTGTGGCTTATTGAGAAATTCCCATCTCCTGCGAGCAAAGCAACCCTGGCAGGAGATAAAGTCCAGTTTTAAAGAACTACTGCCTTGTCTTACAAGCACTGAAAACCAATAAAACTTGTCCTCACTCATTCAGACAGCCCGTGTATTCTTTCGATTTTTGTCTGAACGGCATTCCTAAATTCCTCTCAGGGAATTTAGGAAACTGCCAGCAATTTGAGGTTTGCTATTTCGCAGTCAGTATTTCCACACGGACCGGAACAGGGTGTGGTCTCCACAACTCCTCCAGGGGAGCAGTTAGGGTGCCAATTCTCATGCCCAGCTCTCCCGCTCTCCCCCATCCTCCCTGCAAAGCCCGGAGCGGCGGAGGCCGGGGTGGACAGGGCCCGGAGGAGCGGGCTGTAGCCGCACAGCCCCCGGCACAGCGGGGCTCGGCTGGGCCGTGGCAGCTGCCTGGCTCCTCTCCCCGCTGCTCCGAGGAGAGCACACGGCGGCAGGGCCGGGCACGGCCAGCCCCGGTGCCCGGCACCGCCGCTCCCTCCGCAGCTGGAGCGCAGCTGTGTCGCTCTGACCCCAAATCAGGCAGCACTGTAAGCGCCGAGCTGCTTTTTAGACCACACAGGCAGCAATCTGGAAATGACACATCTTTTTCTGGACACAGCCCTTCAGCAAAAGAGAGAAAATCCCTCTCCTTGTCCAGGTTCATCCTCGACCTGCTGTCTGGCTTCTCTGCATTCAACATGATAACAAACATCTGGCTGAATTTCTCTTCCCATCTGGCCTGATCCTGTGGTTTCCCTGCTCCAGCTGACATTTCCTTCCTCTCTTACTTTACAAAGAATTCTTCTAGTCCTTCCTACATGTTTTTCAGAATGAACAAGAATTAACGAGCACCTGTCTCCATACTCTGCCTGTAACTGTCTTTCAGTTTAATAGGCCTGGCACTTCCAGTACCCAGTTTAGGGGGAAATTAAATAGAAACACGACATAGCAGAATCTTGAGGTATCACACAGAAATTAAAAATGCTAAATGGGTGGGGAAGTCTAACTTTCCTGTGGGGAAGTCTAAACATATTCTCTTTGCTAATGCTTGGGGGATTATTTGAATGCCTTAACCTTTAGGGAGCCCTAAAGATATAATACTTTTTCTTTTACTTCTCTCTAAAGAAGAGCCCTGCTTTTCTAGATTGTATATTAAAAATGGAGAATGAACTATTTTATTTATCTTTTAAGATTGCTCTGAAAGCATATTTCAGTAATACAGCTGGGAATATAGGATGTAGTATTCAGGGATTTTTCTGGAATGTTACGTAGTAGAAGCATCTGGAAGTTACATTCAGGGAACTGAGTGATATATGAAAATAAGGGAAAATGTGGGCAACATGGCATCAGGAAAGAGCCAAAAACTAGAAAGTCTTCAAGAATTCAGCACAGAAAAGAAAGGTGACTACGGTTTCTAACCTGCAAGATTAGCAATAAGGATTTAGTGATCTGCATGCTCTTGAGACCATTATATGAGCACACAGACAAAATGAAAGATACTTTGATCTACAGCTCCCATTTAGGAAACCCTAAAATTAGCTACAGTATATCTGAGGTGCTGAGTGTATCTCATAGACCACTGAGCAGGTCTGTAATTAACTTTGGTTCTTTGAGTGCTAAAGGACATGTGATTGATTATAATTCAGACAACAGGCCTAGAAAATGCAGCTCTGTCATGGATATATGAATATATAATGCTCCCTGCTAATTCTAGCTCAGCTGTGTGGTTAATAGTTGGATAAACTGCTCAGTTTGGAAAACACTATTTTTATTTCAGATTTTAATATTAGGATACACTGGATAAAAGTGCTCTGGAGAATGAAAGCTAGCAGCAAGTGCTGAAAACACAAGGCAAAGCTCCAGATCAGAGCCAGGGGTTTCCATTCTTATGAAAAGAAACTGACTCCAATCAAAGAATATTTTGGGAAATCCTCTCAAACCAGCTCTGGCTAAGGGCCAGGAAGTGTTATGGCCCAAGGTTGCCTGACTCTCTGCCCAGGGTTGTGTCTCCAGTGCGAAAGAGGCAACAGGCTGAGGTGAGGGAGGCACTAAATGCACCCTTCTGCCATATCTCCCAAGCACCACTTGAACACCTGGTCAGTTGAAAAGTCCCCAGAAAGGCTCCCAGAGTTAAAAGTGGCCTGAAGCAACTTCAGCAAAGTCCTGGAGCACCCTGTTGTCAGGAAAAATCTGAGGAAATGTTTTAGCTCCTTATTATTAGACAGCATTGAAAGTTTTGCTGTACTTCTAACAAAAAATTCTTTAACAAAAGGGACAAAATATTGAGGCTTCAATTCACTTTACTGAGCTTAGTACCATTCAATTAAATATAGTTGCTGCGAAAGGTTCACAGCTCTTCAGCACAAAAATCTTATCTCGTTTATGCTACCACTAGGTGGCTCAAAATGAAAGCAAAAAATACACCACTCACCTCTCAATCCATGACCAGAATGAACACACAAGACTTAAAGACTACTACAAGCTATCTCATAATTGTCATGCTTCAAAAATTTCTATAAATCATCAAGTTCCTCAGGTTAGTGATAAATACTCACTTGAGAGAGCAGAGCTGTCATAGCCTCAGACATGTTATAGCTCTTAAAGACAGATGTTGCTTGTGAATGTGTGGGAGAGCAACTTCCAAAAGAATAATTCGCATTTTTCTCCTTCTTAAAATCAATTGCTATTGAATGAAGTTACCAAGTGACAGAGAGTGATAGAAGCTGTTTAAACGCATCTAAAGAACAGCATTATCACATTACTGTATTTTAATTTATTTTAACAAATCATCTGAAGCAGTAACTTGTTTTGTTTCATAGTGATTGCCCTTATTTATAACAGCAGCTTATGACTTGGGGTTTAGCTTTCCATTACACATTGGTTTAGATTAAGGTCAAAGCTTGCAAATCAAACCCATCCTTACTTGAAAGTAACTCACTGATAGGCGAGACTCCTGGCTATAGATATATATCTGCAATCAATCAAACCTGCTGGCTTAACAGCACTTTGCTCTTTCCAGGTCAAGTAAAATAAATAGAAAGGACAGCTTCTGTAGAACTTCAAGAGGCAGATTATGTTATCTGCTACCTTACAGCCAGCCATTATCCTACCACTGACATATGAATTGCCTCCTATTGAAGATAATGGGACTTGTTAAATAGGGGGGTGTCAGACAGAGTGAGAGAGGGACATAGAAAGGATTTCTATTTTCTCATAACTCAAATACAGTTAGTGCTGCATGCAGATCTCCCATTTCTTACACGAGGCAAGACAGGGTCTGAGCCACAACGAGTATCTCCTCACAACCATCCTCACATTTCCCATGCAAATAAAACACTCACAGAAGCTGTAATCTGGGCAGTTAAAATGCTCTTGGACAATAAGCATGCTTTCATGTGGTGGCTCACTGAGGAAGATTTTGGTACTCACATATGATCATCAGGCCTATAACTGAGAGCTATTGGAAGAAAGAGCTCTCCAAAGAGACAATATCCAGGCTGATTCCAGGTTCTCACCTACACAATCTTCCTTGGCATCTCTAGAAAAATACAGCATATGCTTGTTTTGTTCATCTTTCCTGTTTGACCAGGCACATTCAGACCTAGGGCACTGTTGCATCGGAAGCCAAGATGAAGCTGAGGGCCTTAAAACCTGCATCAGACCTCAAATGGATGTTTCTTTGGGCAAGGAAAGCTCTCTGGAGCACACACCAGCACACCTCTGGCCATGGAAGGATAAAAATTCCCTCTGTCCTACTAAAATAATGAAGGATCTTGTCTTTTCCCTCCTATAGAGAAAGACATTCAGGGACCAGCAATGCCAACATGAAGGAAACACACAGGATAACACCCCTCCCCTACAACAGATGGAGCTATCTGTTAAATTAGATACACCTTCAAAATCTTCACAAGTGCTTTGCAATTTGCCCACTGGGGACAACATCCCACTTTCTGCCAGGACTGAGTTGTCCTCACAGTGCACACCAACTTCACCCCCGGGCTCAGAGGCACAGCACATTGACATACTCTGGGTCCTGGAACAAAGGCTCTGCCCAAAGATACCAAAGATACCCCAGCAGGCTCTGAACACCACACCCTGCTCCACAGCAGACGGAGGAATGGCTCTTCCTTTAGGGATGCTGAGCTGTCCACATTGCTTTATTTACCCTTCCGAAGTGTTTCCTTGGCATTTTTCCTTAAGAGTGAAATTTAGCACTGGCAAAATGCAAGAGTTTACCTTCCATGGTACAAACCTCGTAGTAATGTCATAGGAGGCAAGCGCAGACCTTGTGCAAACCTGTTACAACAGGTGATAAGTTACAAGATGTAGCAACTTGATACAAGAAATAACAAGTTCCCATAGATACTTGTTTTTACTAGCTCTTACATGCCTTTCATAGCTCTCATGTTTGTGAAACCTCTCCAACAGTCCTTGCTGGGGATGTCACTGGCTGTCCCCAGATCCATAGGGGCAGGCATGGGGTGTCCTGGGCTGCACACCAAAGCAGCATGCAGGAAAGCCATATATCCTCCACATGATGGCTGCACTTTTTGGCTTCCAGCATACACATCTAAAAACTCTCATCTCATCAGTAGTATCCTGATGAGGAATAATATATGCTGGTCTTGTTTTGTACACTATTGTTTTCTCAAACTTCCATTGTGCTGTGTGCACGTGTGCACACACTCAGGCTTGCTGTACTTTTTGGTTGTCTGCTGGCTCACCAGTGTTGCAGCTGCTGTTGATTGGAGATCTGTCTCATTTTGATGCACCACACACTGCTCAGCACCCTGCTCCTGATGCAGAGCCCACTTCAAAGTCCCTTTCCTGATTGTCCAAGCCTCCATGCCAACGTAGGCCTAGAATGACAAATGATTTGTCCTTCTCATGAAAACAAAACCAAACAATAAATCCCATGCTAATTTGCTGAACTATAGGAGCAAAGTTGGGACCAGAAAAGGCTGAACCTTCAGACAAGGTCCAAAACAAAGTAGAAGTAGACACTAACTGCACCAAATCCAAACAAAATCTGAAACCCAGCCCTGAGCTCCCACTGGTGGAGCTGGTTCCCAGACCAGGTCATATTGCTGCTTCCCAACATGAGTGTGGTTCTTGTGGCTGAGTGCAAAGGCAGATCCCTGTCTTAAAATGCTTTTGAATACAGTGAAACAGCACTACGGTAGATGCAGATGCTGGCTGTAACCCACAAGTTTCCTTCTGAAATGTGTGCATCTGTCCCATAATGTTTGCAAAATTAAGCCTTTACTCTGCAGTTAAGTGGTATACAGGCTGTGCAGACATTCAGGACATTGTACTTGCTGTGTGTCCCTAAAGCAAGTGCTGGATACCTCTGGAGCTCTAGGCCATAGCTGCTGAATACAAAAACTTCTCTGCAACATAACCATGACTTCTCATAGGATGAAGGAGCTGCTCTTGGAAAATCTTCCTGCCTGCAGGCCAGCAGGGCCACCTACAGCAGAGTGAGAACAAATGGGCAAAGTAAAGGGTCAAGGAATAGTTTAGGCAAAGATAGTCTGAAGGTTTGACTGGAATGAAGAGTTGCAGGGCTGAATAATAACCCCCAAACAATTTTGTGTAACAACTGGTTGGTTTAGATGTGTCTCTCTCTGTGCCCTTCTAGTGAGCATTAGGGATAGATCTGTGAAAAGTAAAGATCCTGTCACAGACCAGACCCATCTGGGAAAGAAAAGTGCTGTAGTTCAGGACTCCTGAGCCTGGCATCAAACTGGCTGGGCTTTCCCACATCCAGCTGACTGCCCTGCCCATGGTGTGGACAGTCTGCCCACTGTGGGCAGATGTGTCTGCTCTGCTGGAAAGGACAAGGAATGCCCTGGTGCTCTCTTCAAAGCTCTCCCATTCTGAGGAAGGATGAGGAATAGCAAAATGAGAGAAAATGTGTGGGAAAATAAGGTTCATGACTTACAGCTGTTTCTGCTTTTTTCTTTTGCTTTTTTTCTTTTGCTTTTCCTTTCTCTTTTTTTCTTCTTCTTTTTTTTTTTTTTTAATCTTCTTGTTTCAAATAGAAAGACAGGTATTTACCATCTTTCTTTTCTAAAAAGAGAAATGTCTGTTCCTACAGTGCCACCTTCAGTCCTTTTTTGCTTATAGTCTTAATTTTACCTAGACTGTTAAATTTTCTGAAATTCTATTATTTCTGTTAGTAAAGGCTCAAATAAAAGAATTTCTGTGTGTTTCTCTTTGACAGCAGCTCATATTACTAAAAGACAACACTCTTGAGATCCAGGAGGCAATATCTGAACATTTCTGAACAGTGGTAAATGAGTCTCTTGCGTTCAAACATTTTCTGGAGTGACAAACCAATCAGTTGTTTGCTGAGAAGGTAATGGGTAAGTAGGAGTGGGGGGGGGGAGTGTACATGCAGCTGGTGTATTGCTAAGAAGGTGAGGTTTTACCCAAAATAATGTGGTAGGTTCAGTGTATGCTGTATGTAAGATATGGACCCAGGGATATGAATGTCTATGGTGATAACAGGAATTAATACAAGCAATAACAAACACAGGTGCTTCTGTCAGAGGATCAAACAATTGAGTTATCAAAAAAATTGTAGCAAACATACTGGCAAGATCATGTGCAACTTTTTGCTGAACATGCTTATCCTAAGAATTAATACATTTTATACCCAGACCATTCAGTGCAACTATAGCAACTGTTTTGTTAACAACTGCATAAATAGAATCTACAAGAAATGGGAAATATATTGTTAATAGGTTTTGTAATTGGAGCTCATTTTTATATGGGGATATCTAGTCAATAGATATACCTAAAGAAGTAATTAGTTGTTTCCAGGAAATAAAGCTGGTGTCACACTCTTCTCCACACCACACACTGACAAGAGGTCTGTGGTTAGCTTCTCAGAAAAAATAATTTTTTGAAGTCCATGAAGTAGAAACATTTGTGTCAGCCCATGTGCTGTGCTCACAGGGTCTCGTCCCCAGGCATTGCAGGTGATGTTGCTTGTTCACATTCTGCATCAAAGGCCAAGGCTGACAATGACCACGTGGCCTTCAAGAGGCCACAACAAGGAAAGAAGATGTTCCCACTTCATGGCAGAGCCTCACTGGAAGGTTTTGTGCCCAGTGCTGACCATTGCTAGACTCTGTGTTCCATGTTGTGATGAAAGGAGCCACCTCTTCAACACCCTGGGCTCTCAGAGGCAGCACAAATGTTCTCTCATTTGTCTCTCAACATAAATGTTTGCAGCACCATCCTGTGCTGGCAGGAGGGGCTGAGGCCAGGGCTGTCAGACTCCCCCAGCCAAGCACCAAGGGTAAGGGTGGAAAGGAGCTGCTGTTCACTCACCTGTGAAGAAAGAAGGTGGCAGGAGCTTTCCAAGGAAGCTGGGAAGAGCTGCAGCCCCCATGCCTTGGGCATTCCTAAGGACAGAGAAGAGAGAATTCAAGAGGATGCTGGTTTGGTAGTTGGCTGCGAGAACTGTCTTCCTTTCATGTTGTGTGTGTACATACCTCTGTCTGTGTGTGTGTGTGTGTGTGTATTATAGATGTAAATTTACTAAGAGTGCAAAAATGGCTCCTGGTTCTTGCCAGAAACAAAGGTGGGATTCAGTCAGAGATTGAGGTATATAAATTTAAGCACCTAACCGCAAACATTTATTTGTGAGCTGGGCATCTCGGATGCTACTGTAGTCAGTAGAGATCAGCTGGGATTCAGCTGCAAAGCATTGGTGTCTGATGATATCAGGATGTCCTGGAGTTTTTTGGCTGGCCTCCAGCTGCTGCTCCAGAGGACCAAATGTCTCCTGTAGGTCCTGTGTCACATCTGCAAGCTCCATCTTGATGCCTAAGGTAGCCTCAGGCATCTCAGTTACCACTTACTGCTGTTAGTAACAGAGCAACTAAAGAGAACTTCTCAGTGTCTACCTCACTGTGGGCAGACTCAGCCTCCAGACCCCACCACCTCTGCTGAATGTCCCTCCCCTGAGATCTGCAGAATGGATCTTCACCATCAATAGTGGAAGCATAGAAATCTCATCTACAAATATATGGGATGACTAATTTTAGTGTCCCAGGCTGAGTCCTGCCCAAAGTGTTTGTCACTTGGCAAACACACATTCTAGGTCATGACCAGTTCCAGGAGGAAGCTGTAAAAATCCAGTTGCAGCATGCACAGGGGAAGGGTCTCTCCTTCCCCATCTCCCAAAGGATCTATGCTGCCAAGTGTGGGTGCTGGGGACCACTGCTGCAGCTAAGGTCCAGGGACAGAGCGAGCCTGAGATGAGCAGAGCAAGGGAAGGCATGGGCTGCTGCCTGTCCTGGCATCAGGGAACCCCCTGGAGGTTCAGCCAGCAGGGCTTTGCTTGCTTCCAACTCCAGGCAAGCTCTGGGGAAGCACTGGAACCAGCTGAGAATCCATCCAGGCAAATTAAAAAGGTCTTTACCTGTCTTTGCTACTGGCAATCATGAACAGGCAAGAGGGGCCGGTTGGGCAGAGATAGATGGCAGGTCACATAGACAGCACCTCTCTTGCTGACAATGCCTAAAGCACTATAGCATAGGAGATCCCAAGGACACTCAGTGCTACTTTGTGTGTAGAGGGCATGTGGAGAGTATGGTAAAGACACAAACTGTAGCTGTGAACTCCAGCTTGGGATGCTCTCCTGGGTCTGTCCCCTGGAGCAATCTGATAGAGCAGTACACACATGGCCAGTGAGACTGTGACTTCAAACCTCATGCATGTGGGTTTGTTCTAGCTAATAAATGTATGCCTTACTTGTCTCCTGCCTTGAAGCAAACATAGCTGTGTTCATGTGCAAATGAATGTGACACACTGTGATTTCTATTTACTAGCATTTTATGCCTACACTACCCAGCATAAGTGGTTGAAAATGGTTTCTGGCACTGTTAGTTCAGACTTTAATGTAACTGCGTCAAAGCCAACTTCTTCTAATGGACTGAAACACTGAAGTATGTATTTTAATTTAAATAATTTAGAAAATGAAGCTAGAAATAGAAGCACTTCACCCAAATGCAGCACATATTGCCAGAAGAGCTGCCAAGGCTCAGTTGTTTCCTCCCAGCAGCGAGAGTCAATGCACCAGGGGACATGGCCCCAAATGGGTGTCCACAATCCCTGGACAGTCCCCATCACAGCTTCCCAAGCACAATATTGTATTTTATCCCATTGTGTTGTAAGGAAATATAATCCCAAAATGTTGTAAAGACTTAAAGGAATGACATGGATTCTACCAAGGATTACATGAAAAAGCTAAGATTTTTTGCCTGGCAATGAAAAAGGACTTTCCCACAGTATATTACTACCAATGTTCCACACTCAGGAAGGGGCTTCTAAAAAGTGCATCTAACTATCATCAGCTTCCATAGGAGTGACCTTTCTCTTACTTTGCTTCTCTGTACCATACAAAAAAAAGGTAGAACAGATTATTGTTTGTTTCTGTCTCCAAAATATGTGATCAAAATATCCACATATTTGCCATGAAAGTGAAGTTCTGTTATAATATTTTTATCTAAAACATGAGAATAACAAAGTGTCATTCATAGATGGCATCTGGTGCAAACTATTTTAAGACCATATTTAGAAAAGAGACTGAAATGTCTCTATCTACTGATTTAAGGCTCTCTCATTGATAAAAGGTTTATTTGCATTTATTCTGCCAAGTACATTCTGAACTCCACAGTACAAAACCCTTGCCTGATAATTGACGTGGCATTTGAGCTTCAGATTAATATCCTCTTGATTGTTCTCCTGACAGGACTCCAATTAACCAGACAGAGCAGCTTTGCCTGGGAAGAAACTCATAAAACATGAATTGGAGAGCCAGTCCCTAAATAGAAGTAGCTCTGATTGTATATCCAGTCCATCACAGTATTAAAGAAGCTCTCATCCAGGAAAAACGAGCGCACCCACTTCCTGCTGGAGACATTCATCCACCTTCAACTCAGCCCACTTGCTTCTTGCAAGTGACATTAGTTCTAAATGAAACTGATGATCTGAAGCAGAGTGATTGCTTGAGTTTTATTTGATTTTAGTGCTTTTTTTTCAAGGAGGGGAATAACAACATGGTGGGAGAACATAAGCTGAAAATTATTTCCTTAATTTCTCAGCAAAAAGTAAAATGAGTAGAGTAAACACAGGCAAAACCATTTAAGCACAAAAACAAGGCATCCCAGGAGAGCACAAATGAGAGCTTATATAAGAGACATTACACACCTCATTATGGAATTCAAAATATTTGACAAGGCAAAGCCTGTTGAGATCTGTAAATAAAGTATGAATGTTGGTGCTTCAAGGCAAAAAACGAAAAGAAGCAGATACCAAAGCATACAAAGGTGAGTTTAAACTCCTTCACCTAAAGTCTTTTAAAACTCAAGATGTGCCCAAGATTTTCAGTGACATCTTGTTCATTCAAGGAAAATGCTGAGCAAGTAAGAAGCAAACCCGATTGCTCAGGGTGTAGAAACACTGCAGTAAAATGATTACCTTGGTAGGTTAAGTGTCACTGTAGAACATAAAGCTATTTTGCTGGGGCTTAAATGAATGCAAGAGGAATTTATTAACACTTTTATGAAGAATAAATACATTCTTGCTTATAATTTAGCAGCAAGGTGATATTGATAAAGGTCTAATGGATAGAAGTGTCTCATCACTGAACCTTGTTTGTGCAAGGTTGCTAAAACAGGCTGTGCAGTCCTTAGTCCTGCAAGCAGATCTGATCACTTTGGTGGGATACCAGAGGTCTGCATCCCTTCCACTTTTATATACATTCCAAGCTCAGAACCCCCAGCTGTCTCAGCAAGGAGAGACAGCAGCACACTCAAGAGCAGAACACTTACAGCCCTGCTCCAGCCTGGTGTTGTCATTCCCAAAGACACCACAAACAGCTCCTAATCCCTCAAAATGTAATCAAAGCTGAGTTTCAAGAGAGATTAGCTGAATGCTCAGCTCAAGGGCACTTTTTGAAGGTGAAGGGCTCAACAAAACTCCCTTGCTTGCAAAATTCGAACCCGCTGCAATGTAATATGAGCAACAATTTTAAAGCACTGATAAAGGGCAAACTAACTGATGAAACTGCCTGTTTCAATATTGGTAGAAAAAAACAAGCCGTGTCTTTACTTGCAACAGAGTTTTTGCTTTTCATTTTTTTAAAGTACATGTTTGTCTAGCAGAGCATAACTTAGTATTCTATTTCTATACCAACCACAGAACCAGACAACAGAGCAGGAAGGGTAAAACAGCACATTATTCAGATACCATACAGATTTACCTTAATGTAAGAACTTTACATTACACTCACACAGTTCATCCATTTGGACTATTAGAAATCTAATATTTCTTGATTCATCATGCTTTTAAAAGAGGTTACCAATGATTCTAATGCTAAAATTAAACACACTCATGGCCCTCTAGATAAAGGAAAGTAATCTAATATTCTCATAATATAAAATAGTAAAATAATATAAGATAATCTCTAAATAAAAAAAACCCAAAGTTTGATGTTATTTTGGGTATACAGTACAGGCTTACTGTAATTGGTTTGTCTTCTGTGCAAGAACAAACAAAGAAACATTCCCTGCAAAGCCTGTTATAGTTATATAAATTAAAATATAGAAAGATATATGCACTGCACAGCAGAATAAACTGAACAAACTTTTTTTCTCCTTTTTTCTCATTTTTTCTCCTTTTTTCTCCTTTTTCTGCAGGAAGTCTGTGAGAGAAGTGCTTGAATGTCATTGCTAACTTGGATTTGGAAGCCCAGCTCATCCCTCTTGACATAGGTCAAACGGCTCAGGACTGTGACCCTGATGGGAGGAGGAAGTGAAGATACATTGGGAAGATTGCTTTGTCCTCCTTCTTTCCTTTCCCAAGGCAAGAGAAACATCAAAAAAATTTCATTCTATGAGATCAGAAGACCACACACAGAGTTTCACCCAAAAAGTTTCACCAAAAAGCCACTTTCTTTGGTCTCAGCAGCAATTGCATGTCAAAGGCTTGACTGTGGTTTGAAGATGTAACTGAGCTGTCCATTAAGAGTGGAGACTGTCTCTGCATTCCTACCTGTAACAGCACCTGCAGTTAAACTGGTTACAGGACTTTGCACACCGTATTTCTCCTAAGATAGAGCCAGACATATTCACTGAACAAATTTTAATTATTTCAGAAATCAGCCATGTATGTAGGGTTTGATACAAGAGACCAAAAGTACAAATTTAAAACCAAACCTGCAAGTTGCTCCCTACAGGCAGCCAGGCATCCTCCTCCTCCTGGTCTGGCTTTAGTCTCACACAAGTTTGGCAGCCCAGGGCTGTCAGTCCTGGGCCTCATCCACAGCACTCCAGGGCCTTCATCACAGTTTTGCACTGGAGCATAATCACATGCTTTGGTTTGTTGTGAGTTCCGTTCCTAAAAGCTTGTCTGATTCAATCTGCCTTTGACTCTGAACAACCATTGAACTGATGCCTCTAGAAAACTATCCACATTAACTCTTATGCCTCCTTTCTGGGTGGTAGTAGGGATTAATCCCTTACTGACAAGTTTATACTTACAGGGATGGATTTTTTTCTTGTATGCATTATATCATAATTATTGAAATTGAATTTCTGGTGCCATTTCATTAACCAGTCATCTCTGCAAATCTTCTCAGACAACTTCAGGTCGCACTACTCTAAGAAAATACTCTGTTTTAACATCTGCATTGCTGTCGTTCATTTTTCAGATTTTCTTACCATATCCTTTATGTCTTAAATGGCATAGTCATAAGTCCAAATCAGGTGATTACCCACCAATAACCTACTATTTTTTCCAACATACAGCCATGGAACACGTGGACATGAAGCAGGCTCAGAGTCCTCCTCCAAAGCCTATGGCCTGCACGCTCCTCCCCAGTGTGCAGTGTCCCTGCCCTTTGCAATGTGCCCTCCCACAGGCTGCCACCCTCCTTTCTCCTGGGGGCCATGGGGTGCAAACTGGGGGGACAGCAGGGCAAGCTGAGGCACAGAGCCCTCATCAACACACATCAAATCTACACCCATGACATTTCCAACCAGCAGCATGAGGTGACAGCAAGAGAGAGGAGAACTTCACTATGACTCTGTCCTTAGGGATATCTTTGGTATCAGGTTCTTGGGTTTTCATCTTGGGCCATTGATGAAGACAAGGATCCATAGAAAGAGCTTTCTTATCAGTGAGAATATTGCTTCTTCCATCTCCCACTGTCTTTTCAATTCTATCAACTTTTCTTGGTATGGATGTCAGACTTCTTAATCTGTAGTCTTTCAGATTATTCCTCAACCCTTTTTTGAAGACTCGTGTGCCATTTGCAGCCTTCCATTATTTTGTCTTTAAGTGCTTTAAACTGTATCTCAAACAGGACAATTGCAGTTACCTAAAGCTCCCGCATGAATTTATTCTGGTCCTGGGAAGAGGTTAGATTCAGACTGCTGGTTTATGCCAATCAGTTTCTCATACTCATCTCCTGCAAAGAATGACCCCGGTGGGAGCCTTGCTGACCTCTCCTGTAACCAGCGCTAATGGAAACACATAATTTAGATCTGCTGCAAGGTCCTGTCTTCATAGGGGGCCTTTTCTACCCTTCATCAGTTGACTGCCTGGGAAACTTTCTCCTTTGATGTTTTTAAAGCAGATTTTATAGCAGTTTTCACACCTTTATATTAACTCCCCCTCTAAACCTCTGGCCTACTTAACTGCAGCAGGACACTCAACTTGCTGTGGTTTATGATCTTTTCCATTTTCCTTGTTTATATAAGACTTCCACCTTTTAAAAAAAAGCCTTTGATTTAATTTAGCAATTTCCACCTCCTTGATGTTTGATTATGACAACATTTTGTTTTCCTTTCAGTCTTTTAAACACTCTTCCCTGGTAGGTGGTATACATTAACTCCATGCTTCTAAAGTGGTGCTCTGAAGCAGTCTCCACTCTGCCAACACACATTTTCCTGGTTTATTTAACCTCCTGGTTTCCTAAGTACTATCTTATTGATTTATTGCCGTCCTACTTTGCTAAAATCCTAAGTCAGCTGCACATTTCATCTCAGATTTTTGTTGCTTAAGAAAAGATTTGAACTAATTCAAAATACTATCTTCTTATGGGAATAACCCCAGCAGCATGGACTCTTCCCAGAGGACCCTAGTGAAGTCAGTGGGCTAGCATGAGGTAGGGCTTTGAGGAGCAGAACCCTGCACACTTTTGCCCTAAAAGATTGCAACTTTTTTCAGGTTGTCTTTTGTGCCTTCATCATCTGCCTACTTCCCACTTGATTTTGGATATTTGCACACCATAATAATAATTTGAATTTAAACACCATAAATTAGGTACAGCCATTTCTCTCAAACTTATGGAATATATATTCTTAAGGAATTTTAATTTAAAAATTGTTATACAAAAGAAAGACATGTAATTAAGAAGAAAATTTAATCTCTTCCTAAAGAGTAAATTTGTTTTCCGTACACTACTGAAAGTTGTGCGTACTACACATGACCTGAATTGCTGCACTCATCTCCTCAGGATACAAAAGCTTGCTGTGGACTGGAAGTGACAAAAGTTTTAATGAGTCCTGCCTTTTACTCCCATGACTCACTTCCTAACATGCATGAAGGCAATGCCCACCCTGAGCTGTTGGGCAGGGACACTATTTGGCTGCTACCCACCCAAATAGAGGGTAGCAACATCCTGCAGCAGAATGTGAACTGGTGAGGTGTTCAGTTCTGCCTCTTGGGGTTCTGACTTTAAGAACCATGCCTGTGAGAGATCAGGGGCATATTTTATCTCCTGAGGGAGCACAGGACCGAGGCTGTATCTGAACTCCCATGCCCTCATGTCCCAGGTGACTCCTGTGGGAAGAGGGCCAATTGTAGATCAAGTCCCCTCTGGCCCACGGGCTCCAATCACCTTCCTGCAGAATTCCAGGCCCTGCAGAGAGACAGTGCACACTCCAGTGCAGTGTTGGGACACACCAGGGCATATAGGTGGTCCTAGATTCTGCAAGACACTCTCAGCTACTATGCTTGTGACCTAACCTGAGCAGAGGATCAAAGGTAGGTTAGGGCTGCTCTACTCCACATCACACTGCTACAGCACAGCCTGGAACATCACCCACCCAGCACACAGGAAAAAGAGCCCAAACTTGCTCCACCATCCTACCCCCAGGCATGAGGTACCTGTCCCTGCAGGGAGAGCAGTCACCCCACAGCTCAAGGACACAGGAAGCTTGTGTTGAAAGGGGTCCTGAGTAAGGAGACACTGGTTTTGTGGCTCCTCCAGGCCAATAAATCTAGCATGCATGACCCACTCTCCTGATTTTCTTACCACATTGGTGTAACTACAATGTGATTTGTCTGAAATCAGTGTCTGAAACAGATAAACTAGAAGAACTGAAAAGTCACTTTTCCTTTGTAAGCCTTAGTTGACCTTTCCCCCATGCAGCTAATGGTTCCCATGGGCTTTGTAGTGGGTTATTGGTTGTCATTTTCCCATGAGCCGTCCTTCATGGTGATCTCTGTCTTCTCCTATTGTTTCAACAGAAGCAGAGTCAAATCCTATGTGCTGGTTCCTGCATTTTTTTGGAAAATAAAATCTGAAATAGCAGCCAATGTCCCAGTGACCATGTGCAGCAATGAGCAAACTTCAACTCTTGTTTCAAAATTAACATTGCAACCAGAACAACCACCTCAAGAGCAGACATGTAGGTCCAACTGCACAGGAGAGGTTTGATTCTTTTTTCACAGATGTGTAAAGGTGTCTCATGACAACCAGGTGTGTGATTCCCATCAGCTGTGACACAACAGATTTTCAGGTGTATGGTCAGGTTCCCAAGAGGCCCCACCAATCTGGGCTTCAGCTTGCAATCAAACCTGCTATTCAAAAAGGAAGTGGTTTCAGCTGCTCACATGAGGCAGTACCAAAAGTATGCCAAAGAGGATCACAGAAAATTCCACTGCAGTCCTGCACATCCCTCAGGTCCCTCTCAATTAGGCTTTGTTTGTTTCTTTTGAAATTTATCTCAGCCTTCTACAGAGATAGGAATGGGAGATATGTAACCAGGAGCTGGTGATTTTGTTCAGTTTAAGATCTAAGTAGAGAGGAAAATAAAATTTATTTGTCAGCTCAACCTTTAGTGCTTAAGTCCCTAATACAGCACTAAAATTATTATTAGGAAGGGGAAAAAATTATCACAGCATTGAAGGTTTGATCTTTCCTAATGTACATGCAAAAGAAGTTTAAACTGCATTGCAAACAAGGCTGAAAAAAAAATAGCCCAACATAGTTCTTGAAACAAGGCTGAGTAAGAAGTCTAGCAATCACAACAGATTACTTAATGTTTATCCTGAAAATTCCTTCAGTAGTGTTATTCCCCCACTAAAAAAAGCTCCATTAGAGATGCCCTGAGAACGTACTTTTCATTTTTAGTCACATTTTCATGATCATGCTGCAGGTAGATTGTCAGGTGCTTTTAAGATTAAGCTGCTTTTGAATACCAAATCTATGTGATTTACAGGACTAAAAGTGCTGCAGATTACAACACTTTGGCTCTACTTTTTCCAGAACAAAATAAAATTGCATAACAGGTAATATTTTCAAAGATCTGTAAATATTGTCTCAGTAAGCAAATCACACAATTCAAGTTGCAGTGGAAATGAACCACCTTGTGCTCAAAACTTACAGGCATACTCCCATGAGTTAAAGTAAAATATCTCTGCTCAAAAATTACAACCAAGTTTTGCTTTCTATAGCCATCCTGTGCTTCACTAGGTCTGGCAGGAGTTTTGAATACAAAATATTAGTGACAAATTGTACCAGAAACATCAACAGAAGAAAAAGAATTGATAAAAGTGTCTACAATATATGTATCTCCTTCACTAGCTAAAATATCTCTCCTTCACTATCTACAATAGGAAAAGCAGTCCTTTAACACCTCATCCAATCATTTGACCATGATGTTTTATAGAGCTGGTTTATGAAAATATTTACTCAATATTTATGTTTCATTTCAGTTTGACATTTTCTGGAATACTTGCAGCACTTCTGGAGAATAAGGACATTTATTCCAAATACTTGTCTGTGATCATATTATATTGAAATTTTGTACAGTTCTCCTACATACATCTTTCTCATCCAGCTTACTCCCCACTAAATGAATGAGGGAAGAGAAAGATACTCACAAGTTTTATTCTAAAGATACCTTCACAAAGGAGATCTTGTTTCTTCAACTAGCTGAATACAGATTTTTCTGCTGATGAACAATCCCTTAATTGACTTCATTCAAACCACCCCAGGTGGGTGATTAAAAGATTGATTAGGGATTTGTCCCCTGCCTGTCAGGTCTGACTGCAGCTCACTTAGATTAATAGTGCATCTCTCCTCGAGCTTGAAATGATAATGCACTGCTTGATTGACTGAAGTGTCCCTGGGTCAAATCAAATAGGACAAACTGATGCCACAGAACATCTCCTTGGCTGGCATACAAGATTACTTACTTTTCAATGCACAATGTATTTATCTTCCATTGCCCTACAGCATTCCATGACCACTGAATCAGAGAAAGAAAATCTCTTTAGAGGTGGGGAAATGAAAAGGGAGGAAAGAAAGTAATCGACAAAAAAGATGGGTTTATTAACACTTGCTTACCCACCAAGAACCAATTTTCCCCTGGAAAGATTTTTCTCTAAACACCCACTGGGTTTCTGCTCTCCTCACAGAAGTTTGGCATCTTTAACTAGCAGTTTCTGTCAGGACCACATGAAAGGTCATCACCTTGCACGCCCTAGTGTTCATCTAAACCTTTCTGGGAATAAAACATTTGAAACTAATGTTGTTCCTTTATTGTCTAGAATCCAAGACAGGATATTGCAACAGCAGGGAAGGTAGGAGGTTGGTAGGATTAATTTGAACACAGAAAATCAAAGACTTTCTCCCAGGAGGAGATTCCCACCTATCTGTTACGTGCCTTCTGGGGTGAGGCAATATGATGCCTGTTCCCCAAATGAAAAAGTAGGAAATGATGAGAAAAGACTTCTATTAAGTGAAGGCAATCAAAAAGTGGAATAAAAATACTCCTTGGAAGGAGATATCTCTCAAGTGAGATTCTGATTTCAGTAGTGAAAAAAGGTCAGTGTCAGCAAGGATGGCTGCAGCAGTGTTTATGGCTGGTACCATGAGCTTCAGTACCAAAGATGACTGCATAGATATTTCCATATTCCAGTGAAACAAAGTCCCTAAAAGTTGAAAATATAGATTGAGATGAGGGGGTTTGTTTGGAAGAGAAAATGTATTGACAGCATCAGAACAAGCTCAGAGTGAATTGTAACCAACTCAGAGTGGAGAGCACTCAGCCTGCTGGTGGCCAAGGGGTGGAGCAGACCTGGTCTGAAGCAGAGTTTGCAGAGACAGAGGTGGGGATGAAGGGCCACTGCAGTGGATGGTGCTCAGGAGTACTGAAAAATAATCATCATTAGAGAATGTGCTGAATCTCAGACTCTGAATAAAGGTTTTTCCTCTTCTCCACAGACAGCAGGCCTGGCTGACTGGTTTGTAGAAAGCCACAGCTCAGTTTTCAGAAATCCCTGTTACAATCTGAGCCATCTTGATCTCCTGGGCAGCTGGACAGACCTCTGTTGTGCTGGGATCATTGCTCATCTGCAGCTCTGTCAAGAGACAAGCTGAGTCCTTTCTCATAGGAATTTCTGAAATACAGCCAGCCATCACTGACCTTTCTATTAAAAACAACATTAAATTGATTTCTCAGGCTCAGTACTCCTTGAGAAAGAAATGCAAACTGAACATTTCTCAGGGAAGTGGCCACAAATAAAAACACGTATTTTAACATTTGTCATTTGTGGATCCATCTCCCAGAGCGCAACAGTATTCAAACCACTGCCTAAATACTCAGGCAGAGATTATAGCACAAGTATTCTAGTATTGACTCATTACTGAAATATGAAACAAGGCAAAATAAACTAGTGGTCTGACAAGTAATATGACAAAATACCACTGGACATCACAAGCTGCCCTCTCACGTTGCCAGGCAGTAGAAAGCAGCAGCCATCAGAAAAGCAGGGCAAAGAGCATCCAGTACTCCTGGATGAGAAAGTCCACTGACCCCATCATATCCCATCCCACCCCATCCCAACTCACTCTGCACCATCCCACCGAGCAGAGCCCGCTGCATTCTTGGGGAATACTAATGAGTAGGCAGGCTGCCAAATCAAGGCACTCTAAAGAACAAATGATCATTAAGAACAAGAAGAGGTTTATTTCTCATCATTCATTTCCTATTGAAAACTTTGCTCTGCTTTCTACAGCAGTCATTCTCTGCACATAAATTGGCAAAGCACAGCTCCACTGCTGGGAAAGGCATTAAAAGACAGGCATGAAAGGATAGGATTGGGGATGGGATTTTTATCCCTCTAATCAGATCCTGATAACACTTCAGTGTGCATACCACGCTACAGAACACAGCAGTCCTTGAAGCATCAAGGATTGTGTTGCAAAATCCCACAGTCCTGAATCTGTCTGTGTTAAAACCTTCATGTTTTCTACCATCTGCAATGAGCTGAAGCCACTATATTAGCTTGGGAAGCCTCAGGTACTTCAGCAGCTGAGGAAAAATATTGCAGCAGCTAGTTTTTTTTGGTTTGTTTTTTTTTTCATTTGTAAGGAGGACAAGTGGTTTCATTTTTTAAACCTTGTACTATTTTTGCTTTTAATGTTAACTTCTTTTGTTTAAGCATGTTTTCTTTACATGTTCTGCAAATTTAATCCCAGCTGGCAAATAAGTACCACCCAGTGGGGAGGAGAATTGATCAGCTGATCATCTGGAAGCCTTAAAAATATTAGCTTTAGAAGGGTCCTTCTGAAACAAATTGTCTTAATGCCCTGTTACTCTAAGTTCACCAGAGACCAGGTAAAACACCTCTCTTTCAGCATGAAGCTATGGCTTTATCTCTCTGTTCTAATTAGGGCATATTTAAAGCCCAATACACTGTCTATGCTTTTGTAAAGGCAGATATGAAAAGTAAAATGATTAATGACTCATGATTGACATTTCCTCCTTTTCTCCCAATTAACAACATTTCCAATCATTTGTTCAATTTAGCCTAATGGTAGTAAGACCTAAGACCATTAAGTATTACAAATGAAAGCAGGAGTCACAATATGTAGCAGCTTCTTTACATTACTCTAAAAGCTCATAATTTTAATAGACCTTGAATGTTCCATTAAAAAATTAACTCAAATAGTTGGGGTTTTTTGTCCTGTGAATTCCATATACCATGTTTAATGATTTATTCTGCTTGAGAATGTCCATAAATAAAGTTTCTGTGGTATCAGAATAATTCTAGAAGCAGGGTTCTTTAAAATTATGATAACGCAGTGCTGAACAGCTGATAAGGGTGGAAATTTAACAATTTACTTTCTTTGCAGATGGAATTGTTTCTTTGTGGAAAAAAGGTTCCTCTTATATCTTCCTCAATTTGAGCTCGCTGTTTACTGATTTATTTCGATTCTTGTTCTTGATGCATGTTTTTGTTTAAAGGGGGAAGCAAGTAGCTGAATCTGAGACTGACCTTAGTTTTCCTAATGCTAATTCATTATGGAGCACTTCTGTGTGTCTGTCGTGGCCTTTTGTTTAAACAGCTAAGTTAGAAAGATCTTTAATGTTAATTTGAATTTATTTGTGTTGTTTTGGTAGTGTCTTAAATTATAATGCTATTGCATTCAAAATGACATTTTCTAAAGAATGTCCATTCTATTTCAGTTTTATTTCTGTTTTATCCAGCATTGCCTCCAGGCTGAGAGAGACCTTCAAGCTAAAGGTTAATGCTGACATTTATGGTTCAAGATTTTTGTTTATACCCATAACCATGTAAAAAAAAAGAATCTCATTTCCATATACATTTGGTAGCAACAATTTTCACCACCACTTTGTATGTAGCAGACAAATGTTTTACTGCTCTTACTCAAAAAATGGTGATGATAATGAGTTAAGCAACCTTTTGAGCAGAGGCCAATTGCAGAGCTCTCACAGCATTATGGAAATTTTGAAAATGTAATTTGGTTACCAAAAATCACATTAAGCTGTCATACATATTATTTGTCCTTGCAATATAATTGATGATTCAAATATTTTAAAAGTATATGATCTTTTATGATTCACTTTTCCAATTTCCTCATATACTTATCAACTATAAACTTCAAATCATAACTTTGGTAGTTAGTGATGGCAAAATGTTGAAATACACTGACCACATTGAAGAGAACAATGTGAAACCATTCTCTGTCAAATTAATAGTCAAATACAATATGCTTTGTGTATTTTCTGTTTCCTGTTCAATCCAGTAAACACAACAAGCTGCTACTTTATTTTAAATCACACATTACTTTAATATTGTTCCTTTCTGTAATCAGACCTTTACTACAACTCTTGTGTGCATGTTAGAGTAAGAGGCTTTATTACAAGATTAGTATTTCATCCTTGTTCAGTCTGCAAATATGTGCAGGCTTCAATTCAGAGTCCTCTAAATTGAACAGACATGCCACAAACTCACTTATCCCATCAGGATTAGCCTACCCTCATATGTAAATGTAAGAAAGAAAATAGTGAAATTATTATTCTTCTATGGTTAGCTTATGTCCAGCTCTTTTTGGATGCTAAATATGATTGATTGCCTTCTAGCAGCATCAAGAAAAAACTTGAAAAGAAGCAAGTTTAATTGATAAATCAATTACTATTGCACTCTCATTGCACAGTGGCCAGCTGCTGGATGTGGCTGATCTGCTCAGTCCAACATATGGCTTCAGTCAGTCCAGGGTTTCCCAGGAGTAACATCAATCACAGAGCAGCAAAAGGAGAGGAGAGGCTGTATCATTTTCTGACTTTGCTGCTGCTCTTCTTTCTTTCCTTTCCCTCACCTCAGCTACAGTGCTTGTATTGACTGTCTGCCTGCTATGCAAGCCAAATGGGGGGATGCCATGCCCAGCTTCTCCTTCCAAACACTTTGCACTGTCCATGGTCACCCAGGTTGTTGTTCAATAGGATTTGGATGACTGCACTGGGCACTGGAATCCATTTCTCTTTCCCACTGCCCTGCCCAGAGCCCTGTGGTTGCATATCCGCAGCAGTTTCAGGCACTTGTACTGTTTGCAACCCCCTGCTTGGAAAATACAAAGCTGGCATTATGCTAGGGAAGAATTAGAGCTGATAGGTGTACTTTCTGCATTCAGAGAGCTGAAGATTTAAAAAATTTCTTTTGCAAGAGAAAAGTATGACAGTCTAAATGAGTTTGGATTTCCTCACTGTGTGATGGAAGAAAATCACATGCTGCTTTGCCCTGTGTGCTTCTCTTCTGTTAGAGTGAAGCTCTGCACTACTTAGAGATTGCAAGTCACTGGAAGAGGAGTCATCCAAAGAGTAAACAAGGCACTTAACCACAATAACACTTTATTTCCACAGTGATATGCAGAGCCACCTAGTAAGAAGCAGAGTCTGTCCAAGCAACCCCACCAATATTTAGGTTTATACCTTACCTTCCTAGCTGGTTCAAATCCTCTTGGAAACCTCATCTAGCCTTTTAGATTGATCACCATGCTGCTTATTTTCACATAAAGGAGTGATAGCATTTAACACCTATAACTTCCTTACTGTTTTCCTTTAAAGGAAGAAAAAATTTCCTTTAAAACATTTTTTCCTCAAAAAGCTCTAAATGGAAGCATAAGAGAAGTGTCAGCAGAGAAGCAAAAGGCCCCAACCCCAACTTTTGTAGCAAGGGCAGCACAAAGGAGATGGAAGCTCCAAGCCCACCCCAACTCGATGCACATTTGGAGTTCATGTTGCAAACTTACAAGCCTAATTGGAAACATAAAAGTCTCTTGCATAACCTCAGAGGCAATGGTTAGCTAGGTAAAATACCTTTCATTGCTGAATCCTTTATACTCCATAGGGTGTGAAAAATTCAGGTGAAACGTGCCTTACTAGTCATGCAGGATACATTTCAATTCATGACAAAGTAGCAGACATGAAGAATTTTTAAGATGAAATTTTAGGAAAATGTCAGCTCTGCAGAAAAGAAATATCATATAAAGCTTGTATTTCATTTGGCTCATGGCTCTACTAACTTAAAGAAACACAATGTTATTTCTGAACCTGTAATTACTGTCACAAACATATTTTGACATATGATAATGAACTGACTGCCTGTGCATGTGCGTGTGTGTGTGTGTGTGCATTACTTAAATGTTTTGTTTTTAAGAGGTTGGATGCCACAATATTAACTGTAAAGTGCACCCCCAAGCAGCAAGCTGGTACTTTGACTAAACTGCTCACATCATTATTCTGATCTCCTCAGAACACAGAAAATCATCTAGCTTACTTTATTCATCTGCAACAACTTATTTTGCATTTTTGCAAGCTTTCTGACAGGCAGAATGGACTTGTTTATCTGTTTATAGAGTGCTGAAAACAATCTTTATCAGGGTTCCTGTATGTTACTACTGTACATAGTATGTATAGGCATGTAAACCACCAATTTATTTGAGGTTGTGTTTAGGCATACATTCTACCCTGTAGGTCCTGATCAACCCTGCAGAGTTTGTATTTATCTTCTCAAAGAGAAAGATACACTTCCAAAATAAAAGGAAGACCAGTGGTTTGAATTTGTTACTTGGAAATATTATCCCTTTGAGAACTTGATGAACCCCACACTTTCTGGTTTATGAAAAAGAGGAAAAAAAAAAAAAGAAGAAGAACCTTCCCATTAAATCAAACCACCATATGCAGTTTTGGTTTTCAGGTTGAAGACCAACACCTTCTATGGTTCTAGGAAACCTCAGAGGCTGTGAACAAGATCAGATGTAGACATGGAGCATTCCATAGCTTGATGATTTAAAATCAAAGGACCCCCTCACAATCCAATTAGGGCAGCAGGAAGAGAAGTTGATACATGATGAATATAGATGAGCACAAAAAGCTGGCATGCATCAGCCAACTCTGAGACTAATATTCAAGCTGTAAGTTCTTCAGGAAACAATCTCAGGGACAAGGATACTGCCTTTGTTACTTACACTTCTGACATTAATTTCTAGCATAATATGGTCAGAAAAAGAAAATACCAGCAATAGCAAGAAAGCAGAATATACAGCTGTGATGTGTTCTTTGAAGGTTTCCTTCATGGCAAAGCTGCACCCTTTTTTGTGATTGTCAGGACACTTAAAACCCACGTCTGTGGTTCTTTGCATTTACATGCTCCACCAGGAAAAAGTGACACTTGCAGAAGAACATCTTCCACTTTAGACAAAGTACAGGAAAGATTCAGGAGAATTATTAGCCTATGGACAACCTGACTTGCATCCTACTTAGAACCAGATAGTCTATTCTAGAGAGGCTGGCCTAGACACAAAGTCACCCAGATTTCAGTACTAGGAGGAGGTGGAGTGAAAAGCCCAAGCACAAGAGACGCAAATCCTAAAAATAGTAGAAGAGACATTGAAATAAAGCCAAAAACTACGTTTCACCTGGAATTTCTCCAGTGCTGAGCACAGTCTGTGTGCAAATATAAATCACATATGCACTAAACTGCTAACCACGTCTTTTTCCTTCAAATCCCTTTTTAGTCGAGCCAGCTGCAGGATGTTTCACCTTGAATGTATTGCTGGTTAAGCTTTTAATCTATTTCCATTTGATTAATTTCAGTTCTAGGCTTTCAGTGCTCATTCAGTATCACTCACTGTATAATATTGCCTCGTACTAACACAAGGTACTTCATCCTTTTTACATCAAAAAACAGTGATCCTTCCCCATTGCTATAACTTAATTTTAACTTCTATGACTGCAACAGTATTCAACAAAGCATTGCTGCTTCTCATAATTTGTCCTAAGAAAATGATCACTGACAAAATATAGAACAGAGAACTCAAGCAGGATAACTTTGGCCATTTATTGCTGCTACTAATTATCTTAACCTTCTTATCATAATTACTTATTGGCCTACTTACCCAGTTATCCTAACCTCAGAGCCCTGACTTCCGCTATCCTCAAATTCAGTGCTAGGAGAGCTTAAGTCTTTGTTACTGACACTAAATACAAACTGAAAATGGAACACAGCGAGCACTAGTTCAAAAAATACCATTCCTTCAACATTCCTTCAACCGTGACCACCATGAACTTCCAATGGCACGAGAAAGGGGGAGTTTGTGGGAAGATTTTTGATAGACCAACTGTTAGAGAGGGGGAAAAAAAGCTTGCAGACAGTCAACCCTTTCTTCAAACAGGGCAGTGACATTCAAAGCTAAATACAAGTTGAAGAAATCCCTGTGATTTTAGACTGGTATGCTAATCATCGGAGAGAAAGGTAACTGGAGTCTCCAGGACAGTGCTAATGAGGCCAGAAGGTGAGATGCTTATCTC
Source organism: Hypocryptadius cinnamomeus (assembly GCA_013400635.1). NCBI lineage: Eukaryota > Metazoa > Chordata > Aves > Passeriformes > Zosteropidae > Hypocryptadius > Hypocryptadius cinnamomeus. The sequence goes on along the minus strand of VYZP01070219.1, from coordinate 15,891 downwards.
CTACAGGGAAACAGGACCTCCAGGTCATTACTGCCTGTGGAACTTGATAGAAACCCTTTTTCTCTATTTACACTGACAGCTGCAGTTCTTCTGAAGGTTCAGCTTCATCTTTTCAACAGGTTTTTTTGCTCAGGCATGAGAGGTCCGAGAGGGCAGTAGCTGATGGTGGGAAATGCTGGTAGCAGGCAGCCAGGAATTCCTGCCTGAGTGCAGGAGTGATTCTGCTTAATCTGTGCAGTTTCCCTGAGGACTGTGGTGCATGGGGTGAGATGCAAGAAATGGAAGGGTGCCCTGCACAGCCAAAGGAAGATGTTGATGCAAGGGAATCCATGGGATTCCCATGGATTGGGACACCTGCCCATTGCTTGGGGCACCTTGGAAGAGAAAGGGTTACAAAGCAGACCAACCCTACAGACAATCCCCTTAGCTGAGAGCAACCACGTGTGGGGAAAATTTCAGGGGGAAATATCTCATATGGTTGGCCTGTCCTTAGTGCTCCATCCAGGTGTCTACTTAAAATTACTACAGGAAAGAGAAGACCTGGTGCTGCTGACTGCTCTGAACCTGTAAAGCTACTCCTAGGTTCCCCTGCAGAATGTGAGCACAGGATCCTCACTGGCACAGCTGTGTGCTATTCTCTTTGCTGCTGAGGCACAACTGGATCCCTTCCCTGCAAATATTTCTTTTTTTCCTAATGGCAAGCTAAGTGACACAGGGTTGTTTGAAGCTGAAAGGGCAGTTCTTGGAAGAACTGGAAAAAATCCTGGAATGGATTTTTTTCTGATATAGTTTTATAGGTTATAAAACTTAAATTACTTTCTGAACAGGTTCCAAGCTACCAAGAAGGTACAATTATTAGGAGTATAACTTGGTATTGAATTCATAGCTCTGAAAAATACAATTTCAAAGGGGTGTTGTTACTGGGAAAAAGCTTTTTTACACTGTAGAACTGAATACTGAAAAAGTTAAGCTTGGATCCCATTCACTTGGGTCCAAGGGCTCAACTGTTTGCTGCAAACCTGTTAGGTTTCTTTGAAGTGACTGCTGTTGCAGTAACTACTTTGCAGGCACTGCCACGTTGACTGGCATTATCCAAAACACATTTATCCATCACAAGAGGAATGGAGTTGCTTGGTCTTAACTATATGAATGAGAAGCTTAAAAACATTAGAAGTTTTACATTACAATGTCATTTTTACAACATGAACATTACAAGAAGCACACTTTCATATAACTTTCAGCAAACCCATGGCCTTTAAGAGCCATGGCATTAAAAGCACACTGCTCAGTACAAGTCTATTTCCTCCTTTTATTCATGTATAATTGAAAATAACTCCAAAAATGTTTTCCATGTAAATCGGAATTTTTGTTGAAATTAACACTGTACTTAAAAATAGCTCACCACATCAGTGTTTTTTTTCAGTGCGTTGTAAATCTAAGTCTTGATTCTCCTCCTCTCTAGCAGCAACAGTAGGTGCTCCCAGGGTGTTTATAATACATGTTCTGGGTGTGTTTAGGAATTCTGGCACCAATAATGCTTTCCACATGAGCCAAAACCACATCTACTCATAAGGTTGGAAAGTCCAAACCCACATACCTATATCTTTGCAAATCAAGCAATGTAACACCTTAGACTGCTCGTGCTTTTAGTTTTTAAGAGAGGTTTCTAATCCTTTAACAATGTTCCCCTCAAACTATAATGTAATCTCTTAATCACTTTAAGAAGCTACTGAATTCCTCTGTCATAAGCATCTGTTTGTAGTTACATATGTAACAAATGGAGATGGTGTCTGTTTCCAAGATTGAGGACTTTTGTGGCATATTAACTGAAGGCCATGAAAAAGGAAGGTAACGAAGTTCAGCCAAAAGCACACTTAGCTCACGCTGGCTGTTAGGACTGAGCTGCAGTTCTGCTTGACTGAAAAACCTGTGAGGAGCTCCAAAGAGTAATGAAACACGAGACACATCACAAACAACATAACTATTATTCTCATTCCCATTACTGAGGTGTCTGATTCATTTATTTACAGGTTCAGCACGGTAAGGAACAGGAGTTCTGATCATTGGAGAAATAAGCAGGAACTGTTTTTACAATGATATGCAGCCCTATCCGTGACACTTATTTACAGGGGACCCATTTTTCCCCGGGGGTTGAAATAGCACAGCAGCACAGTATTTCAATATATATCAGTACTGGTAGAACTAAAAGTCAAAGGTACACAGTACAACTCACTTTTCTATTTTTAAAGGTATTTGTGTTGAAGATTATGCACCTACTGCTTGAGAGAACAACATATCATGGTACTGCTGTTTTCCTGCAAAATTGTTTACCTAGTTACATGGCATAAAAAAGAGTCAATCTCATCTGTCAGTGGAACCAAACATACTGAGGGGGTTTAATCTTGTGTTTTTCAGAGGCACTAAAAGAGATGCTACAATAAACAACACATAAGTTTAGGGACAAAAAGGTTTGTGAGCAAGTTTCTATCTCTAATAATGTTTGAGAGATAAAATATTTCATATAGCAAAGTAAAACAAATTAATGATATGAAATAGCCTGGGAGGAGGGAACTTATTTTGCAAATTACTATTAATCAAAGATCTGGCACGTTTTTCTGCCTCCGCCAAAGTACAAACAGCATTACTGGCCCTACCAGAAATGTATGACAAGTCTCTCTCTTTGAAAGTTGAGAACTTCACTGAAACAAATGTGGGTTTAATGATAATTATATTAATTAGTTTTAATGTAAATTGAGTTAAAGACACAGTTCTGTTCAAATGCAAGACATTGTTATGGTACTATGTTCATTAAGGCATTTTATTTGTTACAAATTTGAATATAATATACTTCTTTTGGCTTTTATAAAGTGTTTTCAGCATCCAATTAGTAACTGGATCTATTCTGTATGTTTTGTCTTTAATCTGCAAAGATCCATGAGAAAATGCTGCATTTCTCTGTTACTAAATTGTTGAAAATGAATGCTGTATTTTAGTATATAAATAGACAAATGCATAAATATCTACTCAAAAACAAATGCAAAGCAAGTTTGACAGAAAAGGGTTACAGCCTAAAGGAAAACAGCAAAAGGAACCTAACAGAATGAAAAACTAGAAATGCCAAATGTTTCATTTGCATCTATCATGAGTTAGCAATTTACAAGCACAGAAAAATAAAGAAAAATAAAGCACATGTATTATATCTACCATGACTCATAGCAACTCTATTGTACTTTCTGCTGTTTATAAGTCCTGTTAGTTGTAACTCATAGAATCATAAAATCATAGACTCATAGAATGATTTGGGTTGGAAGGAACTTTAAAGATCACCTAGTTCCAAGCCTCTCATCCCCAAGGGCTGAGACACCTTCCACTAGACCAGGTTTCTCAAAGACCCACCCAACCCAGCCTTCCAGGGACGGGGCATCCACAACTTCTCTGGGCAACCTGTGCCAGTGTCTCACCACACTCATAAGAATTCATTCCTAATATTTCACCTAAACCTACTCTCAGTTTCAAGCCATTGTCCTGTCACTACATGCCCTTGTAAAAAGTTCCTCTTCATCTTTCTTGTGGGCCCCCTTTAGGTACTGGGAGGCAGCTGTACAATCTCACCTTCTCTTCTACAGGCTGAAGAGCCCCAGCTCTCTCAGCCTGCCCTCATATGGGAGCTATTCCAGCCCTCTGATGACCTTTGTCACCCTTTTCCAGATTCATTCCAGTAGGCCCACATCCTTCCTGTGCTGGGGACCCCAGAACTGGGGCAGTACCCGAGATGGGGTCTCATCAGAGCGGAGTAGAGGGGCAGAACCACCTCCCTTCTCCTGCTTGCCATGGTCCTCTTGATGCAGCCCAGGACACCTTTGGCTCTCAGGGCTGGGAGTGCCCCTGGCTGGCTCATGCCCAGCCTCCCATCCACCAGCACCCCCAAGTCCTTCCCAGGGCTGCTTTGTCCAACCTGTGTTTGTGCTTGGGATTGCTTCAACCCAGGTGCAGGACCTTGCATGTGGCCTTGTTGCACTTCATGAGGTTCTCACCTCATGTCAAGCTAATTCTGTGAGAAAGTTGTTCCTTTCTTCTCTTATATGCATTAACTGAGTAAGAGCATTGCCTGACTGTCACAGCCATGAGCCACTAATGAAGCTGTGGATAAAGCTGTGATACTGCAGGAATCATAAGTTACAGTTCCCAGTCAGGCTGAAAATTTTATAGGGTGCCATGTAGACTACAAAATTATTCAAATGATTTTCAGTGTAACGCAGCTTTTCAAAACCATAAAATAATAAGCATCTTACAAAATGCCACATTTCCAAGGGGTGGAGAGGCATCATGCATATCCTGTCAGACCTCATGTTTCCAGGGAGCAATAAATAAGACACAAGTAAGCTCACCAACTGCTCAGTTTACTCAGGTGTCTCACTCACCTCCCTTCAGATCAAGGTGCAGGCTCTGCACCATCAGGATATCTGGTGGGCTGATTTGTCAACAGTGTCTACAGCTCTGATCTCTCTGGCAATGCTAGCAAAGCAGAACATGATGCTAAAATCACCTTTGTTACAGCTTTTGGCAGTTAGCAGTGACTATGCAATGAACTAGAATAATTTAGAACTGTAGAGTTTTAGAAAAAGCAGGACTTAAAATAATAAAAAGTCATCAGACCTTTCTGCTGCTGCCTAAGCCTCCTCGGCCCTGAATCAGAACAGAGCTGAGCTTTGCCAGGCCTGTGCAGAACCAGCCCTGCCACAGCAGCTCCTCTGCTCTGCCTACTCCCTGCCTCCCACTACAGCCTTTCTGCCAACAACACTGAGATTTGTAGTGCTATGGGGGTTTGTGGTTGCATTCAAACTTTTAATTTATTTAACCTGCTCATGAAAGCAAGAGGAAGACACCTTTGTTCCAAATGACTGCTAGATCCCATCATTAATAAGGAATCTAGTTCCTATTAGGATACCACCAATAAAAACAAGGCCTGCTGTTAATAAGAAGTGTTGCTATGTCCTCTTGAAAAACAGCTGTCACTCTGTGACTCAGGGGCTTTAGATCCAGCATTACTAGGACACATGCTGTGAAAAGTGGTAATCGCCACTGGGAGCGATGGATGCTGCACGGGAGAGGGAAGAGGCACTGGGATCAGACAAGAGGGATAGGTTAGCAGAAGGACTGGGAGAAAGGGCTGAGAGGGTGTTGTGGTTTAACATGAGCAGCAGCTGAGTACCACGCAGCCATTCGCTCACTCCCGCACCAGAAGGATGTGGGAGAAATCGGAAGAGTAGAAGTGAGAAAACTCGTGGGTTGATATAAAGACAGTTTTATAGGAAAAGCAGAAGGCCTACATGCAAGCAAAGCAAAACAGGGAATTAATTCACTGTTTCCCATGGTCAGGCAGGAGTTCAGCCATCTCCAGGAGAGCAGGGCCCTGTCACATCTACTGGTGACTTGGGAAAACAAACACCGTCACTCCAAACGTCCACCCCTTCACCCTTCCTCCCCCCTCTTTATATACTGAGCATGATGTTCTATAGTATGGGGTATCCCTCTGGTCAGTTGGGGTCACCTGTCCCAGCTGGATCTCCTCCCAGCTTCCCAAGCACCCCCAGCCCCCTCCCTAGCCTGGCAGCACAAGAAGTACAAAAGGCCTTGACACTGTGCGAGCACTGCTCTCCAATAACAAATATCTCTATATTATCAACATTGTTTTCAGTACAAACCTAAAACACAGCCCCATATGAGTCACTCTGAAGAAAATTAACTCTATCCCAGCCAAAAGCAGCACAAGCAGTAAGAGCAAAGTTAGAGGTAATGTGGCAGGGGGAGGTGGGAATACAAACTGGTGGGACAGTGACAGCCCTGCCTGGAATGATGGGGAGTGAAAGACACATTTTGAATTAGCCAGAGCAAGAAAACAATTTTTGCATGTGCATTGGGGCTGCATTTTGACCTTTCAAATTTACACATGATTTTTAGAACAGTCAAATTCCTCCTAAACCTTCGGGGTGTGGAGGGAACACCCAAAAAACCCCAACACCCTAACAGAACCAAGTTTGGATGTTTCACAGAAATATGACTGTGGAACATCCATTATTTTAAACCACCCTTCTGTACTCTGCAGTTGTAGTGTAGGTGGGAGGTGACAATTCAGATCTTTGAGTCCCAAGAGCTGGCAAAACAGGCAAGTCATATTAGCTTGGGGCTGGAAAGCAGCTGTTATGTAATTCCCTCTCAACTCCACCAGAACTGCTGAGAAGTGGTTTATGTTATTTACAAATGCTATAACATTTTCCTGCTTGCAGTCACCATGGCTTCCTATTAAAAAGCAATTTGGTTACATATATGGAAGTTTTATATGCAATATAGTATTTTAACTCTCTCCCAGGGCTACATATTCCTCATACAATTATTGCAGCTTGATATTGCAAGACTGTTGCATGGCAGCTATGCAGCAAGTAATACCTTCAAACCAAGTCTATAGATTTAAATCCTTGAAAACTGACCTATGCCCCCGAGTGTTGACACTTGTCAGAGTGCCCAGGGCTCTGTGCATGCACTGGGGACACAGCAAAACAACCCTGGGACTAAGGAACCTACTGACCTCCTTCAGAGACCTGCTCTTTCCCTCTACCTAACAAGCACCGTTCTGTGATGCTGCTGCCCCTGCTGAGCTCGATGGCTTCTCTGCACAGCACTGTGTTCTGCAGAGCAAACATTCCCCAAAGGACTAGCACAGTGATTTTCTTTCTTCATCTCACTGGGCAGCATAGAAGGAATAAAAATCAAAAATGGCATTTCAGACATGGTACAGGTGATGATTGACTTTCCCTACAGCTGTAGCTATTACATTCTCCCTTTCAAAGACTTACTTCCAAGAGCCTGAGTAAACGGACTCTGCATGTAATTACTCATCTGCAATAACTAGAGGCAAGGGCTGATCTTTCAGGAAAGTGACAAAGTTCAGGGGTTTGCTGGGATTAATTTCCCCAGCAGCACAGCAGCAAAGAGCTCAAATAAGCTCCATACTCAATTATTTTTCCCCTGGAGAAATTAAATCTGGAAATTTACAATAAAGCGCATAAGAACATGAAATGTCATATTTTTATAACATTCTATTCACACATTTCCCATTCAGAATTCCCTTACTATTTATCAAAGTGAACCCAGCTATAAACACTTACTTTAAAAGCCTATAAAGGTGAAATTAATACTCCTTTACAAACATACTTTTCACAGCTCTGTGCTTGAATTACACCACAAAGGTTGTGAAACTGAAAACAACACATAAATCATGTTTTATCAAATGAAAATTTCTACAACACATTTTGGACTTGACTTCCAAGAAACAAGATCTCTGTTCATATTTAATCTTAAGGTAGGAAAAGGAAATATGAAGTAAGTAAATTTAAAGAGTAAGTATAACTGACTTGGCACAGATTTGTATTTTTTTCGGTGAGAACTTGAGTGAACAGAGATAGAACTGATTCCACGTTCCAGTGGTGTACAATTTCTTTTTCCTCACACTTCACACTAGACAGGAGTGATAGAAGACACCGATGGGACACGATGGAGCACAGGATTCTCTACACAGAGACAGTACCTGCCTCTTGTCTGCCTCCTCTATCAATATCAAGTGACCCAAAGAGAAATGATACAGCTGCTGGCTGGCAAGAGCTTAATCCAGAGAGCACTGAGATAAAGCTCAAAGGCTTGAGGAAGCACCAAAAGTCTTAGCAGAGATTAACTCAATCCCTTGACTGAAGTAGAGCATCGACTCTTACCTACTTGGCCTCCCAGGGTAGAAGCCCAGTTGGCAGAATGATTTCCTGTAGATGTGAGAGCTGAGGCCACTGCCAAGGTTCATGTTATATAACCTGTCTCTGTGACAATGGTTCCTCACAAACACAGCCTACCCAGAGCAGCTTCCCTTGGCTTTTTGGTTGCAAAAGTTTACATTCTTTTGGGATTTTGTTTGCCATTTTTGTTTGGGGATTTTTTTAGGTTTTGTTTGTTTGAAATTGTCACAATCTCAGTGTGACAATAAGGAGTTTTGAAGAGCATATGTATTACTGTATCCCAACAGCCCCCTTTGCAACAACATATTTGGTGAATATGTTGTTGCAAAGAGTTACTATTTCTCTGCAGATGCTTCTTTAATTTACCTAACAGATCCCAGTGTTGTCTTATTTATCCATTTTGGAACGTTTGTCTCTGGACAGAGCTAGAGAAGGAGAAGAATCTGATTACATAAATGCCATCAAATAACTGAATTTTTTATTGTTTGGTATAATTTCTAGCAATTTCAGGTGTTGCATAGCCTCTTCAGGACCACTGCTGTAAAATATTACCTGAAAATGGAAATCTACCAGGAATCACATTCATATGAATGGTTCACATGAATTATCATGAGTATATTCAAAAGGACAGCTACCTAACTGACAAAACATCCATAAATATTTACTTCCTGATACGTAAGATAACATGCATGCAAAAAATTTTGAAAACTAAGAGCAAAATAACTAAATGGAGATTAAGTTTTCAGATACCTGTAAAGCTTGTACTGCTGTAATGCTGCTTCCCATCCAAGTCCCAGTGGGACTGCAGCTTTGCTGAGACAAATATAGTATATAACAGGCAGGTTTTTAGCCAACTGTTTATTCACCACTTTTATGGGTATTAATCTGAAGTAAAAAATCTTATTCTACATGTATTCAACTTACTAGTTCAGGGAGAACACAGGCCACATGCACAAACATTCCTTACCTAAAACCAAAGCTCTCTTTCACTGGATATTAGAATGGTGGGAGACAAATGGGAAAAAAAAAAAAAGGCAATTACTTCTAAAAGCAAAACATTGTTTTATTTCTAATCTAGCAGTATTAATCTCTCGTGTAGCAAAGAGATCCTGAGTGCAGCAAAAATGCAATTTGTTGTGAGATAACATTATTACTTAATTAAGAAATAATAAATTCAAGTGCATTAAAGGTTTTACATCAACACTCACAATGCTGATTTATAAGCTGACATAACCATCTTCCACAGCAAAACAAGTCCTTTCAGAACCACTTCATTTTGGGCACCACCTTTCCCTTGATTATACATAAACAGCAAAACAGCTGGCAACTCCTAAACTCACTCAAATGTCCTATTTAATTAGGTTTTGGTTTACAGCATAACTACTTTCTAAGGTTAATCCTGAATAGGCATTATGATTGATAATCAACAAAAATAGCCATGAAAAGAAATTTTGAAATTGCAGATAGAGTTTGCAGAAGTAATAGGAACTGTGTTAGTAATTACTGAGACAATAAATTTATCACTGCTCCTACCTTAAACCACAAAAGGCAAGATCAGTCCCTGTGACTAATCTATTCCAGTGGAGCTGAAGTTTATCAGGAAAGCAAACAAATCATATAAACACAGTTAGTTAACTGCTTAATTGCTTGGTCATATCTCAATCTTTAAGTCATATGGAAGATAGGCAATTTAGATATAAAACACACTAGTTTTGTTTATTTATAAAGGGAGTACATTTTGACCACGGGCTCTCCCTAAAAAATATCAAAAGAAGCTCAGCTGGAGTTCCAACAATCATGTTATTTCTAAAAGCAGACATCTATACTTGAGTACAGCATCAGCAATGGGAAGAAATATTGCACTTAGTGATATTGGGTTAAATTGACAGACTTTGCCAAATTCCAAATCACACCCAGAGATCTGAAATCATTATTTTCTTCCCCAGATATGTTGGTTAGTTACACAGCTGGAAAATGAAGTTTTACAGTCAGCAAAAATGAAGTTTTGTGCAGGAAAAATGCTGGATCCTTGTACCTGTGAAAATAATATGGTTTTGCTAATGTAATTGTGGATTCTTTTTTTTTAAAAAATAGGTATTTCAGCATACTTCAGCATTTGACTCTCACAAATCTGTTAACATGCTTTATGTGATTTTTAGAATTACACTGACCTTCGCAGACATTTTGATGTTCAACCATGCTTTAAGTCTTTGAAATTCAGTAATAGAAGTTCACAGGCAAGAAAAACACCATGTCTTTGCCCATGAAATCCTTCCCATTTTTTAGTGAGTGTTGCATCCCTTCCTTCATCTGCAGCCCCCAAAAGCTGGGCAGTACAAGAACTCCATAACCAGACACCAAGGAGCAGCAGCAATGATCCTGAAGCTGCCACCAGACCAGCAGCACAGCCAGTCAGGATCTGCCTGCTGGGGATGTGGGTGAAGAGGGGAGATGAAAGGATAGAAGGCAGCCTGGGCCCCTTCACAGCCAAATCCCACTCCAACTTTCCTCCTACAATTGCCTTCTTCCCTGCAGATGCCACTCTGTGCTCTGCTTAACTGTGCTACAGTGCTGAAGGTTCAAACACTATTAACCAACCATGCCTTGTAAGAAGAACTCATCTGTTTGTTTCCTACAACTTCCAGTAAAACCTCTATGAAATAAAATAAGGATTAAAAGCATAATGGTTTAAAAACACACACTAAAAATGCAGGAAATGCCATTTTTTAAGATCACACAAGAAAGATGAGTTCAACCCTGTGTACATGCATCGTGCTATTCCAATTGCACACTCACCTTTTCTCCAGAGGAGCTTGATCTTACTCAGTAATTAGGACAAATTTATGAGAAGATGGAATAATAACCACTCATGCCACAGAAACCTGGAACGTGACAGTGGTTTATTTCCATTGATTTGCAGTCTGAATACCATGTATGGGTTTCCTTGTATAAGCAGATTTTAAATACTAACTCCAGAAAAAAAATGGCTGAAGTACAATATATTACTGCATTGCTGTATCTTTTTATCCATTAATAGTATAAACTTGTTATAAAAAAGACAGTTTTTATAAATTAAAACTGACCAGGAAATATGAAAGCCACTTTTTTTTTTAACTGAAACACACGTGTACATGTTACAAATCAGCCTGTATGTTAGTAAAAATTCCAAGTTTAAATTTTTCTGCTTCTTTAAAAAGTTCTGATGACTGCACAATTGCATTTGGCAGACCTGATGTCTTTTTAAACAGCTACTCACTATCTCACTGTATGCGGTGTATTTTCACACAACCATGCAATTCTGAAATGGGACAATCTTTTTAACAATGAGGGTCAGGAATTTTTTCATTTCACATCATTTTGTACCAACACCCTTACCACACTTATCACTGCATATCAATAAACTGTTGAATAAATATAAAAGAGTATAAGCAAATTATAAGCAAAAAACAGTTATTGCCAGGTACTTGTCTCTGTTGTGAGATATCTGTCATCATTTTCTGCTTACATTCAGAAGCTATGCATGAGCACACTGACAAATCACTAAAACAAAATTGAAATTTTATCCTCAAAAAATCCTACCAAGTAATCCTGACATCATAAAAGCAAAAGCAGACAGTAGAAATATTTGTATTCAGGTGATTTTGTACCTGTATAAGAAGTACTGAAACACACCTTTATTTACAAGTGGAGTTAAAGATTTATCTTGCACACATGTAATGCATCAGCCAAATACAACAGGACAGATAAAGCCCAGTAGCTGGCATTAGACAACTTCTATGTGTCCTAAGAAAGTCACTAAGGACAAAGTGTCATCCACTCAACTTTCTGAAGAGCAAGCCCTTGGCTGAAATGGAAACCAGTGATACTTAAATAAATCTTCCCTTTCCTACCTACCCATCACCCTTACTTGGGGATTCCTTCATTGAAAACAGATTCAGTTCTTGCAAACCCTGCTTTGTGTAACAAAGTCTGTCCAACACACATGACAATTTTAACATACCCCTTGCACATTTAGTGACAGAATGTCATAGTCTTGGCAACCTAAGGAACTCCTGAAATGCAGCATCCAACAAGCCAACTAATTTGCAACCGTGTTAAAAAACACAAGCAAAGATGGCATCACAAAGCTTATGCTCCCACCGACTGAAGTTCACATTAGCTCGGTTTAGAATTAAAGCATTTTCTACCTGATTTATAGAACCCTACAAGTGGCATATTGAAAATCAAGCTCTTTTTCTGACTTATTGTCAATAATAAAAACTCTGTTGACCAAAGTCCCCAGACAGGGGTAAGGATTAGCTGGGTTATGTAAGTGATTAGCCAAGTTTAAAATAATCGGGCACTGAAATTATGATCCAGGACAGTATCTGTCCTTCCCTTGTTACTGGAATTGTTGAACAGAGGACATTAAAGGAAAACTTGCATCTACCTCTGCTTTTGCTGGGGGCAAGAACAGTGTTACAAGCAGTTTTTTAAAGCTCTGTCCACATTAGGATCACTGCTCCCATAAAATGTGTCCACGAAACTGCCTCTACTCCTGCTCAAACAAGACACCACTAGCTTGCATCTGAACCTAGTGTCTCAGCTGAACTTTAAACACCACAGCTATTAAAAAAAGAAAAAACCAAAACACTTTCCATGTGTCCAAAACATCTGAAATGCCATTTTTGTAATTTCCTTTTAGACACAGTACATAATGCAAGCTGCAAAAACAAGTGCCTTGTTACACACTGCAGCAATACACCCTCCATGTCTTTGCAAACTAGTTCAACAAGTAATCTCATTTTTTCAAATTCCTTGAAGTTATCTGCATGCCCCTGTGACTCATGCAGTAGATAAATTGCTGAGGAACTCTGTGGGAACCCATCGCAGAGTCCTGCATGGTTGGTTTTTAACACTGCTTTATTTATTTGTGATATTTTAGTATCATTTTTATCGCACAGAATGAACACTATGCTGCACCAACCCTTTAATGCTTAGCTTACTGAGCATTTCTAAGGTTTGTGTTGCAAAACACAAACAAAATTTATGAACACAATTCATGATACAGCCAAAAATGGTAATTTTAGAACACTTAAAATAAATGTGTTTGGGATTTTTTTAAAGTTTGGGATAGTCACAACTTTGAACGAATTAATCACATCCAACCCAAAATCTAAGCAGCCTGGATAGAATGTTTTTAATCAGTCAACACATCATTGATATTTAGTGATGCTTTATTAATACCTTCACTTTTAGAGTCACATGAGTAGCCATTTTCCCCATAAACTACCTCTGCTCCTTATGAACACATCCATGACTGCATCTTTGCTGCGCTCTCACCTCTAAACTCAGCTTTCCAAAGATTCACGGGTTAAGCAGTAGTGGACTAGAAAAACCAGGGTGTTTCCACCACTGTTTGTGCTAAAGAAAAAGCACAACTGGGTGTAAACAGAACAGGAAAAATATTCTATTTACCAATATTTTGAAAATGGCATAATATTTAAATCTACTCTTTGTACCACATAAACCAGTAACAAATACATACACCAGTCCAGTAGCTCTATCACATGCTCAACTAAGACTGATGCATTTCAGCTATTTAGGTACTTCTTTATTGTAACTTTAACCCAGTACTCTTCTGTTGTTTAAGAATGAAGCCTTTTACTATTTTGAGATCAGGGACTGATTTGTAAACACATTTTAACAACTTGCAAAGCATTTCCATCTTGTGAGGGGAGCAGAAAGCTGTATCTCCCTATGAGATTACTTTATTTGAGTAACATGAGGGTGCCAAGGCATCACTGACAGGACAAACCTCAAGCAAGTTTGGGGCTAACTGCAGAATGGAGGTTCCCAAAGACCAATGTCCACGACCAAGTGTGCACAGTTCAGCTGAGAGCTGGCTCACCACCAACCCTGGTGTCACCAGCTCATGAACTATGCTTGAGAACTCCTAAGGCATACTAATATAGAAAATTGTTTCTCACTGGCAAACGGATATACTAAGATCTCTTGCAGTAAGAAAATAATTACAGATATTCAATTGTCTTTAAATGCTTGCATTTCTTTCTTTCACATATTGACAGACACCAGAATTATCAGTGGTTCACATCTATAAAGTACCATGCCCCTTCTTCCAACCTCTTAATAGGGGAGACTAAGGCAGAGAAGCTAAATAAAAGGTCCTGTGCACCCACCCACAATTCTTCCCCACACCAGGAATGCACAAGGTAGAAAAGAAGAGCACAAGTAAAATTATATTCTTTATTCATTCCATTTTAGCTGTGAATATTCCTATTATACAAATACAGTATAAATTCCAAAATCACAATATATTACAAAATAAAAAAGTACAAACTGCATTACTTAATAAATATATCTAACAAGTTAATCAGAAAGTAGAAGAGACAGAATCCAGATTGGAGACATTTAAATGTTTGACCCAGCAAACCATACAAACCTCAATTAAGTTTTTTGTTTTTTTTTTAAACCATAATGTAGAATACCATTCCTGATTTCTTGATTAGAAAATAAAGTCACGTGAATAAAATGTTGTGATCAGATAATGACTTGTTGGTGAAACACCAGTGCCAAAAAAGAAGCAGGGCTTATACGAAAGACACCATAACCCCAGAAACAAGAACACAAACACTGAGGTGCAGCCAAGGCAATTACTGCCAAAGCAGGAGACTATTATCTAGTCACAACATTCTATTGCAAGTTAATGTTCTGTTATTATAGATAAATAATGTAAATGGAGCGGAGAGTGAGCCAACCAGACAACAAGAGGCCAGTTTACTCAAAACAGTAATTAAAAACAGAAGAGTCAATTGCTCCCTGCACTGTTCACGTGTAGCTGCATTCCAACTGGCTCAAAGGACCTGTTCTGTGCTCCAGCCAGAGAAAGCAACTGTTCCTAAAAGCAGTCTGTTCTCACTTTTACAAAAGCCAGTATTTTAATTTTGCAAGAAAATACCCACAATATTTTCATCAACTAGGGGGGGTCAGTTTGACATCAACTTCATTTGGTAAAAATATAAGGTTTATGGGTAAAAAAAACACAGCAAAAAATAGCTGTTACATCATAAGCCTTATTTACAAAAACTGTTTACAAACGTTTTTGGCTGTACAGCTGAAAGCTAAATACTAATGTAAGATGTAGAAGATGGAGGTAACAGTTTAAAAATAGTGTGCAAAAAATACATTCTTATAGAAAATAGACGGTGAGGAGGGGAGACACAAACATACACAGAGAAATTTGCTTGCAAATAACCCGAGGCTAAGTTTTTACAACAGAATATTACAACTACGTCTGTATTTATCCCCCGCAACCTACAGTCTTTCTCCGTCTGGGGTGCCGCTGCTTCATTAAGGATTAAGGCATCACCATCACAGCCAGCACACCTCTCTGTCAGTCCCTGCAGCAAAGCTCCCGGCCCAGGCGGTCTCATGAGCAGGCATTCTGCTCAATGTACATCTTGGACAAGGACACTGCCATGGACTTGGCCAGCTCCTCATCCCGCCTGCGCTGTACCTGAGTCTGTCTGCACCACGCCTCGTACTCTGGGTTGGGGCACACGCGGTCCAGCACGGCATCGTAGTGCCCATTGCTAAGCCAGCTCAGCCAGATACTGGGCCGTGTCGGGTCCTCGGGCCCCAGGTAGTGAACCATGGTGGAAACGGTGGGGCTCTCGGGCCGGCCGCCCGTGGTGAGGTGGATGTTCACGTTCAGCATCTGCCCCATGGCCAGCAGCTCCGGGTAGCCGGCCCAGGCCCCGTCCTGGGCGGCGCCGATGAGGAACTCTCCCACGTCGCCCTCGATGATGGGGTTGAAGTGGTCCAGGTGGTCGGCGATGTAGTGCACGGTCTGCTCGCGGAGCTCGCCGTGCAGCCGCTGGTCCCCGTACACGGCCTTGCAGACGGCGCGGTACAGGCAGTTCCCGTCGGGGATGATGTGGAAGCGGAACCGGCCCTTCTGCCGCAGGTACTTGTCCTGCTTCTCCACCTCGGCCAGGTACAGCGCCAGCTTCTCGCTGCGCTCCGCTCTGCCGCCGGGCCCCCGCCGCACGTCGGGCCCCGCCGCCTCCTCCTCCTCGCCGTGCGCGGGGCCGCCGGGCTGCGCGGGGCC